>JAFMOD010000292.1:1188151-1218180 GCA_019802435.1 Corydoras maculifer | reverse complement strand
GGCGCCAATCCATCGCTGGGCACACACTCACTCACACAGACACACTCTATAGGGGGCAATTTTGAGAATTCAATTAACTTGATCCATGTTTTTGGACTGTGGGAGGAAACCGGAGAACCCGGAGGAAACCCACGCAGACACGGGGAGAACATGGAAACTCCACCCAGATGGGGATTCGAACCGGGAATCCCTAGCGCTGAGAGGCGAACGTGCTAACCACTAAGCCACCGTGCCGCCCACCGACAACATAAACACAATATTTAAAGACGTGAACCCGTGTGTGTTTCCATCATCTGTAAACATCCCGAATTAAACGCTTACTTCTCGTCACTGTTTGTTTCATGTTTAAGATGCAGCAGCTTATTTAGATCATAGTGGTTAATTAGCGGGTGGAGGGGGGGGAGGGTTGCGCTGCTGATGCTTGAGTTTGTGTCTGTAAAGACCCCTCCAGATTGTTAGACATCTATAATAAGTGGCACAAACATGTGGTTTACTCAGACATGGGTGACCGGGGGTCTTATCTCATTGGACAGCTTGTGCTTGTTTGTACTGTGTTTTTGTTGTTAGTAAATAAACCATCCGGACCAAAAAGGGAGAGAAAATGGGGCTTTTAAAGGCTCAGCAAAAAGGGCGAAAAGTAATAAGACCTGTATTGGGACTGAGATGTTAGAATGTTAGAAAAGCTCCCGTAGGTGGAATGTGTCGTCCCAATATTTTTTGTGCATTTATTGCATTAGAGAATGTTTACAGAACATAATTATTCCGCGTTCCTTTATTACATAACAGCTTTTTTTTTTTTTTTTTTTTTTTTTCTCTATCTTTGCACCGGTGGAGTAATGATGTCTGTTACTTGAGCAGAATGGCAGCAGGACCTCGTCTCTGTCCGTCTGCTGCACACGGGTTTAATGAATTTAATGTGATGTCTATATGTTGCTTTCATGACGACCGATGAAAGTCATTTGATGTTATTTTGCCACAATTTTGCTGAAAGCCATTTTTTCCCCTTTTGTACCAGTTTTCCTTTGATATCTAAGGTTTTCAAAAAAAATGTTTGCATTTACTGTGGTTAACAACACGATGCTGTATTATCATACTCTCACTCTCTCAGTCTCTGCATCTGACTGCATTTGTACAGAGAATGCAGATACATAGTCTACACTGTACTGTGTGTTCTCCATTTATTCATTCATTCATTATCTTCCACTTTATCCTATATTAAGGTCGGGGGGGGGGGGGTTCCTCATGCCCATCCAGGGGAGAACGTTTCGGGCGCTGGGCAGATACACCCAGGACAGGGCGCCAATCTATCGCTGGGCACACACACAGACACACATACAGACACATGGGGCAATTTGGAGAACTCAATTGACTTGATCCATGTTTTTGGACTGTGGGAGGAAACCGGAGAACCCGGAGGAAACCCACACAGACACGGGGAGAACATGGAAACTTCACCCTGATGGGGATTCGAACCGGGAATCCCTAGCGCTGAGAGGAGAACGTGCTAAACCACTAAGCCACCGTGCCGCCGCCGTGTGTTCTCCATTCAGACTCAAATGGAGACCCTCATGGAGCAGCTCATGAGGTCATGGTTTTCGCAGTAACATCCCGACGTAACCTCCTGGTCCAACAGAAATCAGGTTCCATCGATCAGAATCAGCACCTCCTTACGTTACCAAGCCCGAACCACGCCCCCCACTTTACAGCAGCGCTCTCTAATCTCCTGCCATGTGTTTTCTGCACTCAGTTAGTGAGGCGTGCAGTAATGTATCATGAACATCGTGCTTTAAACTGATAATAGTTATTTGTGTTCATATGTTCTATACCTGCAAGATGATGAGATCCATCCACCCTGACGACTGCCATCTGCTCTCCCCGTCTGCTTCCTCCACCTTATCCACTCCCGTAATAATAACTCCTACAAACGTATAAAAAGTAAGACTAGAAACTGCCCCAGGTGGGAGCCAGCCTGCTAAACACTGCTGCAGCGAGAGTGTTAAAGCGTCTGAAATGACTCTGACAGCTACCTTCAACCAAAATCTGTTCCATTAACATAACTGTGGACTGTTTGTGTTCTACGGTACATACGGTGTACTCTATTCTCTAATGGTCAGCAACCCAATAGTACCACCACTGAGCAGGGGTGATTTGGACAGAACAGAGAACCAACAGAGGACTGAGTGTAATGAGGTCAGCACACTTGTCTCACAGCAAAAAGTGGCAAGTGGCTTGTCTGTAATTAAACCCGCTCCTGTGTTGATGAACCCTGGCCCCCATCCTCACATCCAAATTTAAGGAACTCTTAATTTGTCTGCTGGAGTGGACGAGCGTGGAAGTCTGGTCCCCATCTGGGTGGAGTTTCCATGTTCTCCCCGTGTTCGCGTGGGTTTCCTCCGGGTTCTCCGGTTTCCTCCCACAGTCCAAAAACATGGATCAAGTCAATTGAGTTCTCCAAATTGCCCCATATAGAGTGTGTCTGTGTGAGTGAGTGTGTGCCCAGCGATGGATTGGCGTCCTGACCTGGGTCTATCTGCCCAGCGCCCAAGATGTTCTCCCCTGGATGGGCATGGGGAACCCCACCGCGACCCTAATAGAGGATAAAGCGGAAGATAATAAATAAATAAATGAATGAATGAATAAAAAATCAACAGGAAGTTAATGAGCTTCATTAAAACATTATTCTACAAAAAGAGCAGCGGTAAAAAAAAAATGTAAAAAATGATGTGAACCTAATAAAAATGGACCAGTGCAATGCATCAGGGAGGGAAGCCTGTCAGAGGGAACCCCTGTGTATAATAACCCTCAACGATGACATCCATTTCTAAACTAATACCCAGTTATCGCAGCATGATGGAGGATCTGGAGCACTTTGCCCAAATTAAATCCTTCCGCCTCGGATTTATTTTTAGCCTTATTAGCCGTTTTATTTACACAATACACAAAACACAACAGAGGTTTTTCAGCCAACGCAGCGATATTTCTGCTGCACCGTGCCTTTTATGTCGGTCTCCATCGCTGCCTTTTCAATACATTCTGCATCGTCAGCTGAAAACACCTTTAATATATATAACACACACACATTTAGATGACCTCAAAAGGTTTAGTGTTTTCCATTTTATTAACGGAGTCGCTGGAATGTCGAACACCTGTATCGATCAGCGCAGAGAAACCGTTATGGACTGGATGGGTCAGCATCGGGAAATAACCAAAAAAACAAAGGATCAAATATTCATCCAGTACAGGTCCAAAGTTTGGACACGCCTCTATCGTCTATGTCCACTTAACATATAGATAGACTTTGTAGTTTAATTATTACTGACTGTAGAAGGGGGCCTCACGGTGGTATAGTGGTTAGCATGTTCTCCTATTTTGAGTCCCCATCTGGGTGAAGTGTCTGTGTTCTCCGCATTCTCCGGTTTCCCCCCACGGCTCCAAAACATGGATTTAAGGTGAATTGTTGCTCTAAATTGCTCCTTTACAGTGGGCAGCTGTACAGTGTTCTAAGGTTGAACCCCTTCGGAGTGACAGTGGCAAGGAAAAACTATGATATGTTTTAAAAGGAAGAACTCTCGTCCTCAGGGCATGTCTCACAGCATGACATCTTCAGGCTTGCTGTATCTTCTGCATCGTGTATCCTCTCCACCCTCCCCAGCCTATCCCGGTTACTCACACTCTCACAGAGCCGAGCTGAGTGACAGCTGTCGTGACCCCCCGGTCGTCGCGGACAGTTTCATCCTTCTGTAGCCTGAAGGGAGCGCTGCATTTCAAAAAAAAAAAAATGTATTCTTTTATGAATCCCAGTAGAAACATCCGACTCGAACCGTGTTCTGTTCTCTCTGATATCAAGTGACGGAGAGAAACAGACGGGTCATGATATTGACTGTGAACCTGAATGCGGGGGGTGGGGGGTGGTGGTTGTAAAGGTCGCAGCGTCTCCTCCACTCTGTCTTATCGGCCGTTGAACCGCGACGTCGCCGTTTCAAGCGGGTGTTGTTGGATTCGTCCTCGCGAGTCACTCTCACGTCTGAGGACCGGAGTGTTCGAATGTCAAATTCACTATGAAGTTAAAAATGTCCTCCAGAAATTACCTGTCACTCTTCCTCTCCCCGTCTGTTACTGTAGCACACCGTCCCTCGCGCCCTCTCTCTCTTCCCACACACTTTCTGCAGCGTCTCGGGAGGTGGGGAGTGTTCAGGGTAATTTACTAAAGCTGAAAGATACATCCATCACACTGGGATATAGTAGCTGAAAGTAAGTTCCTCTCAGTGCAGCATCATTAAGCCGCTCTCAGACTACACAGAGAGAGCGACCGGGAAAGGGCCTAATCAGGTGTGACATCACACGGCGGTGGAGCTGGTAAATTCAGGAACATAATCAGTAATAATTATTAAAAACAAGCCAACAGGAGCGATGATAAAAGCTTACATAACCATTACATAATAATATTAATAATAATAATAATAATAATAATAATAATAATACAGGCAGCTTGGTGGCTTAGTGGTTAGCACATTCGCCTCTCAGCACTAGGGATTCCCCGTTTGAATCCCCATCAGGAGTTTCCATGTTCTTCCCGTGTCCACGTGAGTTTCCTCCGGGTTCTCCGGTTTCCTCCCACAGTCTAAAAACATGGATCAAGTCAAAGTTCTCCAAATTGCCCTCATGTAGAGTGTGTCTGTGTGAGTGAGTGTGTGTGTATATATATATATATATATATATATATATATATATATATATATATATATATATATACACACACACACAAACACAGACACACTCTACACTCTCTCTCTCTCTCTCTCTCTCTCTCTCTTTCTATATATATATATATATATATATATATATATATTATACAGGCATGTGCTGAATTGAGCTTATTTTTTAGGCAAAATTTAAACTCTATTTGACTTATTTTGCATGAAAACTGTTCTGAAATCAGTAGCTCTGCATGTGTACTTTGCTGTGATTGGAAGATTTGCTGCTGTTTTTGCTCTCATGGCCAAAATGAACAGAAGAAAGCGTTCTTTATTTAATTGAAGGACGAAAACATGTGTGGAACCGTAATGGAGTCTCTGATAACTGGTAATAAGACGTGACTAATCTTACCTTTCTGTCCGGATGTTCCAGCTGCCTTTAAAAAGCATATTTTGCATCATCACAGACAGAAAGGCTCGTTCACGTTGCCAGACATGTGATTAGTCCATCCGTGTCCTTTTCTCTGGTTTAACCATGTCCTCCCTGTCTGACCTCTGATAACCTGCCCCCTGTTCCATCGATTTTTGGAACATACTCATTCATCAGCATGTAGATCACCTTGCTCAACGGCTGGACGGCAGTGTGTGTGTGTGTGTGTGTGTGTGTGTGTGGTTCTATAAAAACAGGGTAATATTTCCGAGATGGGGTGTGTTTCGTGATGTTTCGTGATGTGAGCGACACACAATTCACATAATGACATCATCATTGACACAGGGCGGGGCAGCACCTCTCAGCGCTGGGGATCCAGGTTTGAATCCCGCTCTGGGTGTCCATGTCCTCTTCGTGTCCATTTGGGTTTGCTCCGGGTTCTCCGGTTTCCTCCCACAGTTCAAATACATGGATTCAAGGTGAATTGACTGCTCTAAATTGCCCCTATATGCGGTGTGAGTTGTGCATTTCTCTTATAAATAACACACACTTTATAAAACCCATCCATTTTTTTATTTATTTTTTTTAAATCTTCCTGTAAATATATTTCTTAAATGGTGGAGACAAGCCAGCACCGAAATCACATTCGATATTTTGCACTCGCATACTGCGACATCCTCCGCACCTTGTTTCCAACGAATAGCCTCATCATCAACGGGCTTCCAGCACACTGTGAGACCTCCCCAGCTTAATGTCCCAGCATGAGCGAGGGTCATGTTAAACACCTCCGTGAGGTTCAGACACCTCCGCCGGGTGAGTGGGTGGGTGGCTGGAGAGTGGCTTCAGTGAGGGGGGAGCTTCCAGGGGCCAACGGTCCCTCAAGTTCATCTTCAGTCCACATTGTATCAGATGTAGCACATTAATTATGCATCGGTCCGGCGAGGGGAGTCAGGAGTTCATTAACTCTAATTGCTCGCTACTTCTTGATATGCAAACACAGTCGTCAGTGGTCCGTCAGAGCGGTTTCATGTGAAATAATGGCACGTTTTTATAAAGCAAACGTTTTGATGTGGGTTATTCACGGCTGTACCGTCGTGCCTGTGGTTATAAACTCTGAACAGACTGTTTACACTTCAACAGGAATCAAATGCACAGTCTCTGTTCAAACCGTAAAACATTTGTAGATTAGATTAACACTTTGTTGTCACCTCGTCTTTCATGCGTAGAGTACAGTCATCTGTTCACACTCCACTGTTTATACCATCAGGTACCTGTGCTCTGTATTCTGTTCACTGAAGCTCATATTATAATTTCAATATTCATTCATTCATTCATTATCTCCCGCTTATCCTCTACTAGGGTCGCAGGGGGGTTCCCCATGCCCATCCAGGGGAGAACATTTCAGGCGCTGGGCAGATACACCCATGACAGGATGTCAATCTATCACTGGCCACACACTCACTCACACACACACATACACACTCTATATGGGGCAATTTGGAGAATACAATTGACTTGATCCATGTTTTTGGACTGTGGGAGGAAACCGGAGAACCCGGAGGAAACCCACATGGACATGGGGAGAACATGGAAACTCCACCCAGATGGGGATTCGAACCTCCCTACAGCTAAAAATCAAGTTTAATTCTCTAATGAGCCACTAAATCATATTATTTTGTAATCAAGACATTTGAGTTCCTTCCTGACTTCGGAGCTCTTTCTTGTGATTTATTCCCAGCACTCTCGTACCTTATTGCTTTATTATAAAATATCTAGAAACGATGTCCGCTGTTAAATACAACGACCTTGGGATTGTCTGTCAGTTTAATACAACATCCAAATTACCAGCTGATAAGCTCTCTGCATTCTGTTAGTTTTATTAATGAGGGGGATCAGTTTCAGTTTCAGAGGGTGAACTCGCGCTCTTCTGCAGAAGTGCATGTAGTGACATCAAGTGCTGGTTCATGTTAGTGTTACATGTAAATTCCCGAAGCCTCAGCAGTGACGTCCTCTTTTGTGAGATTCTTATGCATTTTAGTCAATAAATTCCATTATAAGCGGCACGGTGGCTTAGTGGTTGGCATGTTCTCCTCTCAGTGCTGGGAATTCCCTGTTCGAATCCCAATCTGGGCAGAGTTTCCATGTTCTCCCCGTGTCCGCGTGGGTTTTCTCCGGGTTCTCCGGTTTCCTCCCACAGTCCAAAAACATGCATCAATGTCAATGGAGTTCTCCAAATTGCCCCATATGGAGTGTGTCTGTGTGCCCAGCGATAGATTGGCACTCTGTCCTGGGTGTATCTGTGTACCCGTGACTCTAGTAGAGGATAAAGTGGAAGATAATGGATGGATGGAAATTCCTGTATAAATCTGTTTGGGTTTCGTGGTGATGCCTCCCCTCACACCGTGGCTCTGCTGTGAAAGGTCTGTGGCCGTTCGGTGATGGTGTTAGACACCATGTTTCTGGTCGTCTTGGCAGAAGGTGATATCGTGAAAGTATTTAAAGTATTTTACTTCATACTTCATACACTGTGATTTTGGTTGCTTCATACGTTTCCTCACAATGATCTGGTTTTTGTTCACGCGAACCCCAGTCCAATGGAAATGTACGCTGTGTGTGTGTGTGTGTGTGTGTGTGTGTGTGTGTGTGTGTGTGTGTGCAATAGAGAGAAAAGAGAACGTGTGATTCTTGAGCCTAGAAGGAACGATTGGTTGCAGTAAATGGTGAATTAAAGAGTTCAAACACCAAATTCCAGGGTGTGATGCAAGCGGGGCCGGGGGCTGGATGAGCAGGAAATATGAAAGACAAGAATTCTTGTGAACTCGTCTTGTGAACTTGTATGGATGTTATCGTCATGTACTCTTCAAATACAAAAATCTAATTTTACAGACCCCCCCCTTCCCCCACACACACACAAACACCAAAAAAGAAACCTGAACCTCATTGGTCCCGGTGGGGGGGCTGTATGATGCCATTGTGTTCCGACCCCAAACATCACGTTGGGATATCCGTGTGATGCTTCGGTTAAAAGCCTCTGCAAAAAATGACCTTGCGTTGTGATGTAGGCGACCGAGCGGTGGACGTTACGGAGTGCGATCCTCGGTGCTCTTTGAGATGTGGAGGATCTTTATTTTTTTAATTTCTTCTCACATGGTGTGCTACAGACCGCCCACCTCCAGGTCAAGAGTTTAACTTCTACAGCCCTTCATCGAGTCCCTGAACTGTTTTATTTTTTTTTCCCCCCTTACAAACTTGTAGACTGATTTTGGTAAATAATTAGAAGCACAGCTGACCTTCTATCAGATTGCGACCTCATCGCCTGCCGCTCTGATGCTGTAGTGATGACCTCGGCGCACTTTCATCATCGCTAAGAACCCGAAGAATCCTTTAAGACTTTAATGACTGAACTCAATCAACTTTAGCTACTTTGGAAGTTTATTAAGTGCAGAATGGATTGATCTATATACATATCTGTATACAGAACCAGTCTAAAGTTAGAACACGCCCCCTTCTTGCTCCTCTGTCTATTTCTTCCACTCACTGACAGGGGATCTCATCAGAACATTCGAGCATCAGTGTCCAAAACGTATTTAATCTTTAAAAGGTTGCAATACTTTTATATTTTGTTATTAAAAGGCTGCATCTGGTTTGTACTGGAAACAAAAAAAAAAACATGTTTTTGTCTCTTTATTTAGCAAAATAAGTCATATTCCAAATCCTGCCCAGACCCACAATATCACAGCTCCACCTAGAGGTGACGATTGTATTCATTTTACACCTGAACAACAAAAATAGCATTTTAAATTATTGAATAACAATAAGGTGATGATTTTAATGTGTTAAGAGAATATGCAGAGAACTTCATACGTAGTCATATTCATATTCATACATGTTCTGAAATAAAATATATGCTCAATTACTGCAATACACCTCCTAATTTTTATTAATTCAACAAACTAACAAACAAGAAGAATAACGAGCTATGAAAGAACGTCGACGTCATCACAGTGATGTATAATAAGCTTCGTGATTGATGGAGAGACGGATTTTAACGCCTTGTCAGATACATTGTGCATGATGTTCTACATTAAAGCCACTCTGTGGAGAGACATGTGAATATGGGCTCATTTAGAAGCATTATTCATGTTGAAAGACTAATCCAGACTGATGTCTGAGGTACCTGCATCCATTTTTTTTTATGACACCAGGGAGATTTTTTTTTCTTTGCCTTTGGTTTTGGCACCATAGATAAATACTGTTTCTGAGTTCTGCATTGGACCAAAAAAAAAACTGTATTCTAGTTGAAATTCAATGAAA
The DNA here is from genome assembly GCA_019802435.1 of Corydoras maculifer. Lineage (NCBI taxonomy): Eukaryota > Metazoa > Chordata > Actinopteri > Siluriformes > Callichthyidae > Corydoras > Corydoras maculifer. The sequence continues at coordinate 1,208,742 of JAFMOD010000292.1, read as the reverse complement.
CACTATATATACACAGCACCAGTCAAAAGTTTGGACACGCCCCCTTTCTTGCTCCATTGTCTATTTCCTCCACTTACCATACAGATGGACTTTGTAGTTTTACAATTACAGACTGTAGTCCATCTGTGCTCTTTGTTTTTGTGAGTCCCCTGTTGGTTCTCTGTTCGCTGTGGCCAGGAGCATCAGGTCTAATCCTATACTACACACACAATATAGGGGCAATTTAGATGGGGCAATTTAAAGCAGCTATTCCTGTAACTGCAGAACCCAGAGAAAAGCCACACAAACATGAGGAGAACATAGAAACTCCACCCAGATTGGGATTTGAACCTGGATCTTCAGTGCTGGGAGGCCCGGGAAGCTATATGAACACTGAAAAAAAAAATTTGGTAAATAAAAAGCCAACATACATTACAACATAAATTATAGTAGAACTAGATTAAGCTGTAAATGTATAAGAGCCGGTTCTTGTTGTTTTCCGCAGTGGGTTTACAGTCCATTTTATTCTCACTGTTGTGAGGTGATGAAAGGAGCTTATTCCAGATTCAGAACTGAAAACCTCAAAGCTGTAGCCACTCCAGTAGCACAATGCCAGCCCTGTGTATTTTTGTTTCATCCACATTTGAGACGACGTCATTGTTCCTGTCTCCTGAATGCTGTAGGAAATGTGCTGCAGTCCACTGCGCCAAGAAAAAAAAACGGGAAACGCTGTTCATTATGTTTTATACACACTGTTATTTAACTCTGACATTTAAAGGCTTATTGCTATCACACAATGGTACTAAAACACTGCAAGGTTTGGATTCATTGTTCTCCTTTTGAATCATTGTTAGGGTCAGGGTGGTGTAGCGGTCAGCATGTCAGCATTGGGAACCCAGGTTCAAGTCAATGCTCTGAGTTTCCATGTGTCTCCGATTTCCAGCCACATTCCAAAACATGGATTCAAGGTGAATTGGTTGGTCCAAATTAGTCCTATGTAAGTTGTCCCTATAGTGTGTTTGTTTGGGTGTCTGTGTGAGTGATTGTGTGCCCAGCGATGGGTTGGCGCACTGTCCTGGGTGTATCTGCCAAACACACTTAACGTACTCCCTGGATGGCCAAAATAAAATCAAGATTTTCAGTCCGTATGACACTTGTTCAGTAATATTCATCTGACGAACATCGGTCTGAAAGAGCACACGGGAACGTCCTTTAATAACAGCTCACTTCGTTTTGAGCTTTAGAGCTTCAGCGCTTCGCCACTCGACGGCTGAGCGGTTGCTATGGACGGCTCTGGCATTCGACCTGAAGCATGTGGATTTATTATCCTTAAACTCTCAGTCCCTTTTCCACTACATGTGCATTATAACCTCAGTATTAAACTTAATGAACTTGCGCAGTGTAGTGTTCATCGCCTGTGCTCTGACATACTAGTTCATATTGAAAACCTACTGATTTATTTTGAGGTTTAATTTCCGTCGTCTATTAAAGGCAACAGGTTTCGGTGTTTGTGCTCTCCTGCAGAACTCTGACAGAACGGCACTTTTGATTGATTCGTATTGAAATGGCTCTCAGTGTGATGTATGTGCATCCACACTTGATATTTTCCTCTCTGCACGATAATGTGTTCTCTCGCTGAAGGTCCTGCAGAGTTTTTATACCCTTTGACCCACAACCATCAATAATTGCACACGATCATGAAGGTTATTCACTCTGTAGTACAGAATATAGACTCGCAATGGTGTGTGTGTGTGTGGGGGGGGGGATATGTTCTCAGTTCCACGTCCTGTCAAGATGCACTTTGTAGTTCTACACTTCCAGACTGTAGTCCATCTGTTTGTGTTCTACAGTCCGTACTCTGTACTCTGTTCTAATGGTCAGAACCCCAATAGTACCACCACAGAGCAGGGATTATTTGGTGGGTGCATTGCTTTTTTCCTATCCCAGCAGTGTCACTGAGGTGTCTACATGAATACATTTTCCACTTTGGCCTTCAGAAGGTCATTTCCTATCAGTTAATTATCTGTCAGTTCTTCATTGATTGATTGATTGATTGATTGATTATTTTGCTGGTTGTTTATTAGAAGCTGAACACGTTTTGTCTGTAAATGTAACAGTGCACACATTCTCAATTCACAGACTTTTTATTTTTATGAACTGATGAGTTGTATTTATTTACGGATTGACAGTTTCAGGTTGATAGTCCAACACCATCATTATATATATATATATATATATATATAGAGCCACCGAGGTTCCTGAGACTGTAAAGTTGCCCATCATAGCATGTCGTTTAATGTAAAGAGTGTCCTTTGAGACCGTCAAGGTTACTGCTGCAAGGAGGAGGTACAAAAGGCATATGTGTGTGTGTGTGTGTGTGTGTGTATGTGTGTGTGGTGCATCACCTTTATGATGCTACATAGGGCCCATAATTCAAGATGATGTTGTATTCCTGTCTCATCACAGTAAAAAACTCTAATAGATAAATAATGGCCTCCTCCATCCCTGCCCCGCTGGTTACACGTGTCATGAAACCTGAATCGCATTCACAGCTGTTGGTCTTCATGTTGATTATGTTGGTTCTTTGGGATAGAGGGGGAGGGGTTAAATAGATGGATCAAAAACCTTAAAGTATTGAGTCGGTGGAAACTTGGGGTTAAATTTGTCATTAATTAACATAAATGACCTCAAATGACATTTTCCCTGGGGTGGCACGGTGGCGTAGTGGTTAACACTTTCTCTCAGTGCTGGGGATCCAGGTTCTAATCCCGATCTGGGTTGGGTTTCCATGTTTTCCCCGTGTGCTGTGTGGGATTACTCTGGGTTTCCTGCCAATGGATTCATGGTCAATTGGGGGCTATAAAAATTGCCCTCATATAGTGTGTGCGTGTTTGTGTGTCTGTGTGAGTGAGTGTGTGCCCAGCGATGGTTTGGTGCCCTGTCCTGGGTGTATCTGCCCAGTGACCGAAAGGTTCTCCCCTGAATGGGCATGGAGAACCTGCCCGCAAACCTAACAGAGGATTAAGTGGAAGATAATGGATGGATGGACATTTTACTGCTGCATTAAAACTTTGTAATATCAGGTTTAATGGTAAATGTATCTTAAATCTGATGATTTTGAAGCGAATGATGTTCCCTGGTTGTCGGTGGTGAGAAGCCTTTTTCAGGACTTTAACTCGGCGCTGTTTTTAAAGTTTAATAATGGAGGAGTCGAAGCTGATTGGCAGCTCTGTGGGAGAAAATGTCTGGAGAATGTCCAGGCTGAATGAAGGGAGCTTTATTACCGTGATTATCAGAAATGCATCTCTGAATGCACAAGTTCCACAGGACGGCGCGGCGGCGAATCTCAGGGTTTTAAGCCGGATTTACACGCCACTGTTTCGGTGCTTGAAGACGATCGCCGCGTCGTCAGAGCGAATGAGACGATGCCACGGAAATCCTGACAGATTAACAAGGATTTTAAACAGATTCCCCGGCCATCTACAGGGACAAATGCAGAGGAGAGCGTTAGGTTTTTAAAACGATTTATTAATTATAGCATGTGACGTAACCTCAATGTTTCCATTGGAAATCCGGCGCAGACCCAGAGTGCTGAATATCAGCGCAACCGGGATGAGGCATGACTTCGGGGGTCTCTGAAGTTCTCCTTTAATATCCATCCATCCATTATCTTCCGCTTTATCCTATATTAGGGTTGCGGGGGGGGGGGGGGGTTCCCCATGCCCATCCAAGGGAGAACATTTCTGGCGCTGGGCACACACTCACTCACACAGACACACACACTCTATATGGGGCAATTTGGAGAACTCAATTGACTTGATCCATCCACAACCCGGGGAGAACATGGAAACTCTATCCAGATGGGGATTCGAACCGGGTGTCCCTAGCGCTGAGAGGCGAATGTGCGAACCACTAAGCCACCGTGCCGCCCGCTCCTTTAATATGAGACAGTTAAACTGAATCGAAGGAACAAATGTAATTAATTTGACCGTGATGTCATTAAAATCAGGGAATAAATATGTGTGGCTCATGTGGCCGTGATTTAATTCTCTCCTCTCGGTGACCACGGCTCTGTGGAAGCTATTTTTGGAAATTCTAGACGTATAATTTCTATCACCGCCTACAATATTCTAAAAAAAAAAAAAAAAAAAAAAAGGTCAGGGCTTGAGAGATGCTGTCTAAAGTTTGTAATCACTTTCGGGGTGAGTGTGAGTCCGCGCTGGTTATCCCCTGACAGACCACTTTTTCAGTCTGCCCTTTCCACAGTTTTGCTAAATGCTCTCATGCTCTGTAGCAGAAATAATGGATGGGAATGGGAACTCACAGCTCCTTCACTGTCATGGTGGGTGCTTTTGTAAACCCGGCCGTGTGAGCTTTCGCAAAGGAAATCGTTTTTATCAAAGGGAAAGCAGACGCCATTTTATTTTGACAGTCGGATGAGGACAGAAGAAAGCACGATGCATCTTTCCTTTCACAGTGCGTTACCGCCACCCAATTCCCTCTCGCCGTATCCCGACCCGCCGTAAAGTGGGACTGTTTTCATATGGCCGCCTTAATGGCAGAGCTGGTGATGTAACAGACACTGTGGCTTGTTTTATTACAGCGTACAGCTTTTAGATGAGGATCACGGGGAGCTGTTAACCACGGGGCGTCGGAGAAAGTTAGAGAAAACGTCACCTAGTTAACCGAGGAAAGCAAAACGTACGATGTCCATTGTTGGATGTTGGATCTTTTGATTTTTGAAAAGGCAGAAGGAACGAGCCGATGCAAAATGGCCGTTTCAACTCATTTATTGAGAACAAAGAAAATTATCCATGGACACCGTCAGTAACTCACGCTGGCCAGCGGGTCTGCTTCCCTCAGCGTTCAGGTGCTGTGCACGCCTCGTGTTCTGAAGAAGAAGAGCCCCCCCCCAAGGGTTTACCTGTGCCTATAAACTTTATGTGTAGTTCCCGCCCCGAACTACCTAAGCCAATCACAAATTACCGCCCTAGGTTTTAAATCAGCCAATCCAAGCCCAGGGTTTTGATTCAAATCTCGTTTGCCCCACCCCATTTCCTGTTGGCGGCAAGAACACAGAAGAGTCCTTTGTTTGAATACAAACTTTTGGCCATTTTGGGACTCTTATTATTCATTCATTCATTCATTATCTTCCGCTTTATCCTCTATTAGGGTCGCAGGGGGGGGGTTCCCCATGCCCATCCAGGGGAGAACGTCTCGGGCGCTGGGCAGATAAACCCAGGACAGGGCGCCAATCTATCACTGGGAACACACTCACTCACACAGACTCACTCTATATGGGGCAATTTGGAGAACTTAATTGACTTTTTGACTTTTGGACTGAGAACATAAAAACTCCACCCAGATAGGGATTCGAACCAGGAATCCCTAGTGCTGAGAGGAGAACATGCTAAACCACTAAGCCACCGTGCCGCGACTCCTATTATGTGCAAGTAATTGAACATTTCTGACACCATCCAGCCAGCCATCTATTATCTTCCGCTTTATCCTTTACTAGGGTCAGGGGGAGGAGTACCCCCCCCCCCACACACACACACACAAAAACACACTCTATGGGGCAATTTGGCAATTTTGTGGGAGGAAACCGGAGAACCCGGAGGAAACCCATGCGGACACGGGGAGAACATGGACACTCCATCCAGATTGGGATTCGAACCGGGAATCCCCCAGCGCTGAGAGGAGAACATGCCAACTACTAAGCCAGCATGCCGCCCACGTATGATGTGGTTTCAGGTTAATGTGACGATGTATTTAGTTTGCAGACGCATGCTGTTCGCAGTCTGTTACGGTGCAGCTTTCCACGCAGACAGATGCAGGCGAGTGTTTCCGAGTGTTCCTCTTTCACACCACTTGGCGAATGCAAAATGGTCTGCTGCCGAGGGAATTTCAAAATGTTCCATCCACTCCAGAAGCGTTTATTGATCTGGGATCTCTCAACTCTTCCGTGACTTCATGGCGAGCACACGTCAAGATAACCGCGGCACCCGAGTGTTTGTGCAGCCGGTGGGGGGGTGGGGGGGTGGGGGGGGTCCTCGCCATCTGTACAAAATGACTGTTTTCAGCTTGTCACTTTTGCATCCCAGACCTGTCTGGAAAATAAAGTGATGTTTAAAACGCCCCCGTGTGCACGGCGCAGCATATGCCGGCTCGTTTCTGAGCTTTAAACTGAGATGTAAAAATCTGTTTCCTGCTGCGACGTTTATCAGCGATCATTTATTTCAGCCGGATTAAGCCCGCTGTATTTTATTTTAATTATTGATTATATCGGCGGCACGGTGGCTTAGTGGTTTAGCACGTTCGCCTCTCAGCTCTAGGGATTCCCGGTTCGAATCCCCATCTGGGTGGAGTTTCCATGTTCTCCCCGTGTCCGCGTGGGTTTCCACCGGGTTCTCTGGTTTCCTCCCACAGTCTAAAAACATGGATCAAGTCAATTGAATTCTCAAAATTGCCCCATATAGAGTGTGTCTGTGTGAGTGAGTGTGTGCCCAGCGATAGATTGGTGCCCTGTCCTGGGTGTATCTGCCCAGTGCCCGAAACGTTCTCCCTTGGATGGGCATGGGGAACCCCCCCCCCCCGCGACCCTAATATAGGATAAAGCGGAAGATAGTGAATGAATAAATTATTGATTATATCGCTGGACCAACAGGAAACAGAAGCTTGTTTCAGTTGCTTAGGTTGAGACTCATCATCCATTGCTGTTTGGACACGCCCCCTTTCTTGCTCTATTATCTATTTCCACTTCTTACTATAGAGATGGACTTTGTAGTTTTACAATGACATTCTGTTGTCCATCTGCGTTCTTTGTTGTTGTTAGTCCCCTGTTGGTTCTAGAACAGGTATCATTTGGGTGGTGGATTGTTTAATGTCAGTTCTGCAGTGACACCGGGGTGGTGAGAGGGTTTAGTTGTAGTTTCCTTTAAACACCTCAGTGACACTGCTGGGACATGAATAATGCACACACTATTGGCGAGACTATTGGATACACAGTATGTACTGTAGAAAACAAACAGATGGACTACATGTACTTTTGTACAACTACAAAGTCCATCTTTCCAGGAAGTGGAACTGAGAACATGGGCAATAAGTGGTGTAATCAGGAGGTGGCATTGGGGGGCTGTATAACAGGGTACTTTTAAGTCATAGTTTTAGATTCTAGGCGGCAAAAAAAAAAAAAATCCTTTAAAGCTTTTATTCATTAAACATACGGCACTCGCGCCCACGTTCCTTTAAATGGACCAGCATTAGTCTTCGTCACAATGTTGGGAAGGTGTACGCTGGCACACGGACCCATCAGCGGCGGCTCAACCTTACTGTTGAACAATGTTATATTTATGACTGCAGCTGTTCGTTCCTTCATTAATCCACCAAACGTTTCGGAGCAAGCGCACAGAGCCGAACTTCATCTCTCCTGGGGTAGAAAAGGCAAGATGGAGGAGGAGGAGGAGGAGGAGGAGGTGGTGGCAGGGCTGCTGTAGAGCGCAGAATGAAGGATGAATCAGGATGAAAAGAAGAGAAAGTGAGTGACAAACGAAAGTGGCACAATGACAAATACATGCACACTCTGCTGCTAGATGTAGGGAGGGTGCCAGTATTGTTCGCTGACACACACACACACACACACACACACACACACACCACCACCATCATACTACACCCTACGACTCATACGCATGCCTGCCTGTAGGTGGTCTTTGTGTCTTTGATGAAATGTCACCTACATTAGAATAGAATGTTACCATCACTGGTCACACTCACACCCTATATAGGGGCAATTTAGATAGTGACTAGCACCTGGGGTGGGGATCCAGGTTCGAATCCCAGTCTGGGTGGAGTTTTCATGTTCTCCCTGTGTCTTTGCGGGTTCTCCGGTTTCCTCCCACAGTCCAAAAACACGGATTTAAGTTGAACTGTCTGCTCTAAATTGCCCCTATATAAGTGTGTGTGTAAGTGTATCAGGCAAATGCAGGTAAAATGGATTCGTAGAGAATGTTCTGTGAGGAACCTGACTGAAACCCCTGATGAACTCGGTTCTGTCGTCTTACTCTCTCCTCCCGAGACTCGCTGAGTCTTTTGTCTCCGGTTCATAAAGACCTGCAAAACAATAACACGGTGTTTTAATGTAATAATGTTCTCACGGTTGCCGCAGTCAGAAAGCAGAGGAACGATAAGAGGTAAAGCATTTCCTTTCTTTACTCCACGTCGCACTCGTGTGGAGAATCAACATTTCACATTTCATTACTGAATTCAATTGATGAAAAGAATTTGAAGTGTTTCACCTGAAGGATAAACGCGAGCGTCACATGCAGCGGGGAGTTCAGAGGATTAACAGGAACTGAAGAACCCTCGGGGTGATCACAGGGAGAGGACGGAGCACGGTGCCGGCTACTTTCAAACATCCTGCTGAACATTTCTGAGCCATTTGCTGAAGTCGTACGTAACTTAAGACTTGGTTGTGTTTGGAAGCTGATGGTTCAGATGATAGGTTGTGCTTTGTAAGGGTTTCTGATTGGAAAACGTTATAGACGGTTGGAGTTAACCTGTCCACTGTGTTCCCCCCCCTGTGTCCACATTGGTTTCCTTCCACAGTCCAAGAACATAGATTTAAGGTTTATCTGCCCAGAGCCCGAAACATTCTACCCTGGTTGGTCTGGGGAATCGTCCTCCTCTAGATGACTAAATATAAATGTAAATCTAAACAAGCAGAGTAAGTAGAGCGCTTTACATATGCACAACAAAAATAAAATATTAAACTTATAAATAAACCACACGTCTTTCAGACTCATTGAGTTTCATCAGAATCAAAACCGTAGTTTAAACCAAAGTCCCAGTTTAACAGAAGCAGGTGGTGACTTGCCTCACTGAGTACAATTCATAATGAAATTCAATCATAATAAAACACACGGTAATAAAACCGGATGAAAGTTGGCTAATTACAGGCCGCGCTTAATGAGATCGGGGAGAGAATGAGGTATGCCATTATGGGTGGCCAGATTTAAAGTAGCTTAGAATTACAGAAGAAAGAGGCTCCACTGCCAACAAAACGTTCGGCTCCGAACCCGGACTTTTAAAAGGCTTCGCTTTTGGGAGCGCGTGTGTGTTTTGTAGCATGACGTCCGCCGAACGATTTTAAATGACCGAGGTGCTGGCTTTCAGCGTGATTGAGGCAGTGGTTCTAATATGTAGCACTTATATTTCGAGTGACGAATTACAGAACAGCAGAACAATGGTGGAACATGATTAGCTTAATAACGGAACCATGTACTGAATGTGTGCATTTCTAACTGATGGATGGCTCAATTAGATTTCTAATGTATTGTTTGACAAAAACTTAGTGGTTAGCACGTTCACCTCTCAGCACTAGGGATTCCTGGTTCGAATCCCCATCTGGGTGGAGTTTCCGTGTTCTCCCCATGTCCGTGTGGGTTTCCTCCGGGTTTTCAGGTTTCCTCCCACAGTCCAAAAACATGGATCAAAGTCAATTGAGTTCTCCAAATTACCCCATGTAGAGTGTGTCTGGGTGAGTGAGTGTGTGCCCAGCGATAGATTGGCCTGGGTGTATCTGCCCAGCGCCCGAAACGTTCTCCCCTGGACGGGCATGGGGAACCCTCCCGCGACCCTAATATAGGATAAATATAGGATAAATGAATGAATCTTAGAAAAAATTAGAGTACGCTCAGGGAGCAATTGGGGTTAAGTGCCTTTCCCAACAGTACTTCAGCCATAATACTTGGTGGAACTAGGAATTGAACCAGGGACCATTGGGTCGCAAGTCTACGTCAGAATTACGAACTCCAGTTAAAAAGTTCTAAGATTGAACATTAAAATTCTAAGTCAAAATAATAAACTCTTTGGCTATGGCGATTGCTGGGACCAAGAATAGAACCGGGGACCTTTAGGTTGCATGGCTTGTTTCTTAACCACAAGCCTATGATGAAATTACTAAGTCAGAATTACGAACTCTAGTTTAAAAGGCAAATTTCTAACATCACGCGTCTAAACACTGGACTACTTGTTAGCGGCAAAAATAGTTTTCCAAAAACAAATCGCGGCGTCTTTTCCGCTCAAAATGTACACTATGATTTTTCGGTGAACCTCAGGAACGTACATGCTGTTTCAGGAGCGTATCCACGCCATGCGGATTTCTCACACCACTGAACAGTGGAGCTGCCCCAGTTTGAAAGATTCTGTTCAGTGATAATCAGGATGAATGTGGAAAGTTCTGCATTAATGTTTGATGAAATAAAACCTGACTCTACTTTAAAGTCACCTGGGGATGCAGCTGTCTGTGTAGATGACTAAGCCCTTAATGTATTTAAAAACTTGAAGAGGTTTTGCCTCCGAGGAGCAGACGAGTCGTTTTCGCTGCTCCCTCAGTGCCGTGAACTTCAGCTTCGATTCATCATCCAATGGAAGGCTGATAAACCTTTACTCAGCAGATCCAGCTTTAATGTTGCATTCACAGTTTGTTCTACACAGGGAGACACAGGGGGTGAATAAATGAGAAAGAGTGTGAAAAAGAGAGAGACAGTCTTCATTTATAGATGCACTGTGATGGACTGATGACCTAATCTGCGTACGTGTCTAAATTTCACCACAATTAAATGACTTAATTAAATAAATCAAATACACTGAATTGTCTGTAGATATTGTGATGGTGGGGGCATCTAGTATTACCATTAATATTCATCTCATCTCATTATCTTTTGCTTAAATCTTTATTAGGGTCACACATGGGTTCCCCATGTGAACACACTCAACAGATAGAAGCAGCCGATTCACCTTGGACCCGCGTTTTTGGACTGTGGGAGAAACCCGAAGGAAACCCTTGCGGACATGGTGAGAACACAGAAACTCCACCCAGATCGGGGTTCGAACCTGAAACCCCAGCGCTGAGAGGTAGCGCAAACCACTACACCACCATGTGGTAGGAGCAACACTGTAAAAGTATTGATGCCCTTTCTATTCTATTGCTTTGCAATGTTGTATCAGAAACATACATTAAAGAGAAAACGTAAAGGAAGGAAATTCTATAAATACATCACAGCGAGGACACTGAACATATGGAAACATTTATAGTCCTGATGTTTTCTGATGAATGGATGTAGCAGCGAAGAGCATAAACATTCACTTGGAAAGGTACGTGGAAACGAAGGCATGAATGAGGTAAGTGACACAGTGAGGTTCCACTGAGGTTCTGTTTCCAGGTATTTAAAGTGAGGTGAGACACGGAGGATGGAGAGAGTATACAGCAGTAACAGGAGCATCAGATATATATGACTTCAAAGCAGAAGTAATAATGTTATTATAATCCAGGTTCTGTTAAGTAAAGATCGATGTTCTGACATCATGTCCTGTTGTTGAGTTTCCAACATTTACTGGAACACTTACTTCCTTTAATCTGACTGATGGATTTTCAGGTTTGCTGACTGGAGTGCGGCGGATTCCTTTAAAGGCCAAGTGTCCAGATGCTCAGTCTTCACTTCTCTGTTACGTCTTTCTCCTGCCAGCCTTTCCTCCACCTCGGCATCTCCCTCAACGCCGTGTTATTCTACATCCATCCAGGTGAACGTGGTAAATAAACCGCACCGTACTCGTTTTAATGATGCTGATCAATTTGTGTCTTCTCCCAAACAATACCAGGTTTTCCTTTCCTCCCCTTTTCCCTCAGAACCCCTGCCTTTTCCTACTTTTCCACTCCCATCTCCCCCCCCTCATTCTCTGAGTCTTATTGACTGATTTCGAGCAAAATAAAGCGATCCTTTCATCTGAGAAATGTAAGCAGCTTGCAACATCTTGACGACGGAATAAGGCGCGGCCGAGGATGAGACGGAATCGATAGATCGGCAGAAGAGTTACGTCCACCGCATGCAGCTCGTCTTTTCATTAAGGACAGACTTCGTTATGAGGGGGAACGGAAAGAAAAGATTATGTCCGTTAGTCACGGGCAGCTTCCCGCCGCCGTCGATCATCTGTGATGTCGGTTCACACTCATGCTCAGTGGACACTTTATTAGTTACGCCCTCTCGTCCATTTCATCAGCTTCACTCATCACTTTGTAGTTTTATTGTTACACATGGTGCACAGTCACCTTCACTCCGATGCCAGGCTTTACATGATTCTCAGCTCTGAAGTGACAAATGCCATGATGGTCCAACTGCTGCAATGCTGGTTGATAGTTATCTTGTGTTATAGAACAGAACCTGGATCCTTAGCGCTGAGAAGCGCATTTAAATCTTTCCTTTGTATTATTTATTCATTCATTATCTTCCGCTTATCCTCTATTAGGGTCGCGGTGGGGTTCCCCATACCCATCCAGGGAAGAACGTCTCGGGCGCTGGGCAGATAGACCCAGGACAGGGTGCCAATCCATCGCTGGGCACACACTCACTCACACAGACACACTCTATAGGGGGCAATTTTGAGAATTCAATTAACTTGTTCCATGTTTTTGGACTGTGGAAGGAAACCGGAGAACCCGGAGGAAACCCACGCGGACACGGGGAGAACATGGAAACTCCACCCAGATGGGGATTCGAACCGGGAATCCCTAGCGCTGAGAGGCGAATGTGCTAAACCACTAAGCCACCGTGCCGCCGTATTATTTATATAATTATAATTATATTAGTGCGGCACGGTGGCTTAGTGGTTTGCATGTTCTCCTCTCAGCACTAGGGATTCCCGGTTCGAATCCCCATCTGGGTGGAGTTTCCATGTTCTCCCCGTGTCCGCGTGGGTTTCCCCTGGGTTCTCCGGTTTCCTCTCACAGTCCAAAAACATACATCAAGTCAATTGAGTTCTCAAAATTGCCCCATTTAGAGTGTGTTTGTGTGCCCAGTAATAGATTGGCGCCCTGTCCTGGGTGTATCTGCCCAGCGCCTGAAACGTTCCTAATATAGGATAAAGCGGGAGATAATTAATGAATGAATAATTATATTACATTTCACAGTAATGCTCACCTCAGTGCAGCGTTATTTGTTCCCCCTCCACCTCACCTCTCCAATGATCGCCGTCCTCTTTCTTACATCTTTTTTATTATCCAAATGTAATTTTCTTGTGAAATGGTATGTAGATAATGAGATAATCGTACACAATGATGAAATGCAAGAAATTATAATTTCCCGAATTGCCTAGAAGCCCTTAACAAATCATTTGCATTTTCATTGTAATTGCGGTGGCGGTTAAACTTAAAGATGTCTAATTTACTGGAACGCTATAGTCACTTAAAAACAGCCGCATTGCATAGAAACTAACAACATGGCCTGTGAGTTCTGCGCTCACTCTGCGCCGGGTCGTACCTGGTGGTGCAGATAAATATAAACGGGTTGAATTACTTTGTAGATTTATGTAGATTTTCAGGATGCATTAAACGGATTGGCTCACTTTCTTTACTATATTAAAAATTCCAATGTCACTTTCAGGCGGTTGATTTACTTAAATGCATCCGCTTTGTAAGAACATAAGTGATTTAATGAATTATGATTCTTCTTCTCTCCACAAATGGATCAACCGCACAACGCGGGAGCAGACGGACTCATTTTATTAACTGTGACTTGCAAAATATGAAGCAGCTCTGGTTTATAGCAGGGAAGTGCAAATTGCAAATTTGGCCCCTTAAAGGGAAATTTAATTTTAAAGTTTGCTGCTAATTATATTCCCTTCTGAGAAAGCAAATGCTATTTTCATGTTTACTTAAATACTCCTGTGTCTCTATAATTCAAAGTGCATCTTTCAGTGTTCAGAAGATTAGAATAATTCATTTGTCATAGTATTTCACTTTTTTGTTATGATGGGCTGGATCAGATTTAAATTACCAACAAATAGTTCTTTCATACACAGAATGTAATTATTATAAACTGTACATTGAGAGAAATACAAAAATGCAAATGGAGAGATGGTGCCTTAGTGCCCCCAGGTGGATACAAGTTAAACTACAAGGATCAAAGTATGAAAACTGTGTATACTGATTTGATAGATAATGAATCCTTGAATAATATCTGTATTGTCTTTGAAAAAATTAAAGAACAAATGCTGATCGTCTTTGTGCAAAAAAAAAAAAAAAAAAAAGATACCTGGCAACAACACAGTCGTTCATTATGTTAATTTGTTGGAAAAAGAAAAGTGTATGGGAGTAACTTTAACAAAAGTAACATTTGGACATGTAGATAACTGGATTAAAGCTCCTCAAAAACACATGCTTTTATATAAAACACTGATGCGGTGAGGGGGATTTAGTGCAGCAGTTCATTGAAACACCTTAGTAACACTGCTGGGATAGGAATAATGCACCCATCAATTAATTCCTGCTTTGTGGTGGAACTAGTAAGGTCCTGAACATTAGAGAACAGAGTACACTGTATGTACTGTAGAACACAAACAGAGACTACAGAATGGAACTGTAGAACTATAATGTCCAGCTCTACATGAAGTGGAACTGTGAACACAATAAGTGGAGCAAAAAAAAAAGATGTGTCCAAACTTTTGACTGGCTCTGTATGAATATGAAATTCATCTGGAAATAAATAAGCTGCATTTTTGCTGCATGTAAATGAATTGGAAAGAGTGAGATGTCCAAAATTATAAACCAATAAAGTCATTACACTTGAACGGATCGTGTCTCCATGTTTTATGTTAAATTAAGTAAATAAATAGTAATTGGGCGGCACTATGGCTTAGTGGTTTAGCACGTTCGCCTCTCAGCGCTAGGGATTCCTGGTTCGAATCCCCATCTGGGTGGAGTTTCCATGTTCTCCCTGTGTCTGCGTGGGTTTCCTCCGGGTTCTCCGGTTTCCTCCCTCAGTCCAAAAACATGGAACAAGTTAATTGAATTCTCATAAAATTGCCCCCTATAGAATGTGTCTGTGTGAGTGAGTGTGTGCCCAGCGATGGATTGGCGCCCTGTCCTGGGTCTGTCTGCCCAGCGCCTGAGACGTTCTTCCCTGGATGTGCATGGGGAACCCCACCGCGACCCTAAAAGAGGATAAGCGGGAGATAATGAATAAATGAAAAAAATAGTAATTGCATTTAAATATCTTAGTCTTTTTGGAGGAGGTCAAACCTTTGCACAAATCACCGAAACGACTGAATATATTAACACAGAGCAACATGAGGCAGAGTCAGCAGAACAAATATATATTTTTTATTCTTGTATTTAACTTTATCAGAAACAAAACAAAGACATTTAAACATCCTGACGGACAGATTTACAAGAGAGAGAGAGAGAGCAAGCAAATGTATAAAGCGAGTGAGGAAGCCATTATGGATTTGTATATAAATTTTTGGCAGTAACTGAACGGCAGTGTGAAGTGAAGGTCAGGTTTTACAAACGTTCTCTCAGAGGCGTAGCACAGGCCCCTCCACCGTGAAAACGCAGGAAACGCAAACTGCCCTGCAGTTTAGAATTCAGAGTAAAGTTCATAAACCTTTTCATCAGCAGTTGCTTTCAGCAGGCGTGTCCTAATCCTTTATTCGTGGAAGGCGGCCACTGGCTCCACCCTCCAGGTAGCCGGGCCGTACGGCCGGAGCTTCAGGTACTTTGGGTTTACTTTTATTTAGATCTGAAAACAAACACAAACGTAGATTTAAAGGTGTTTTATCTGAACTTTAAGTGTTTTGTATTACACACTACAAATGATATATATATATATATATATATGTCTCAACTATGGCTGAATATTATCCTTCTTATCTAAATCCTAAACTAGAAAGTCAGACACACCCTGGACCGAATGCAAACCCATCACTGGACACACACTCACTTACACACCGTATATAGGGGCAACTTAGAACAGCCAAATCACCTTAAATGAATGTTTTTGGACTGTGGGAAGAAACTGCTGAGCATATATGATTTTTACTTTAATTAAAAGTCTGTAATGTCATAAATACATCTCTACATTAGCTGTATTTTGTTCGCTTCACCTTTAATAACAGATCTGATATAATCACACTGTCACACCACCATAGGTCTCACTGCATTATGAACCTCCAAAGTCAGGTTAGGAACATTAATACACCCCTTAATATTCATTAATCATTAATACACTCTTCTCCTGATCTGCTAATCAATTACCAGAAATAGCCATCAGCATCTTCCTCCTCGCCCCGAAGGTGGACACGCCCACTTCTTTTAAGTCATCTTCAGACAGAGTGAGGAAGGTTTGGTAATCAATCTGAAAAATAGATATCCGTGATGTCAGGTTCTGTGCGGAACCCAAAGGTGAAACCTGGACTGACGGTGGACATGCATGCACCTCCTGCTCTTCAAACACAGGGCTGTATTTCTCCATCCCCATCTGTCTCAACACCTCCAGCAGGTCGTCCGTGGGCTGCTGTACGCTGCTTGGCGAGCCGTTCATATGTGCTTGGGTTATATCTTCTAAAAAGCTGCAGCCGTTCAGAAGTCCTTTAGCTGGAAAGTAAGGGATTCATGGGATTTAAGGTGCTGTGGTGATATAAAGTTCTTCTAAACCCATAGAGGGTGGCTTAGTGGTTTAGCACGTTCTCCTCTCAGCGCTAGGGATTCCTGGTTCGAATCCATGGAGTTTCCATGTTCTCCCCGTGCCTGCATGGGTTTCCTCCGGGTTTTCCGGTTTCCTCCCACAGTCCAAAAACATGGATCAAATCAATTGAGTTCTCCAAATTGCCCCATATAGAATGTGTTTGTGTGAGTGAGTGTGTGCCCAGCGATGGATTGGCGCCTGTCCTGGGTGTATCTGCCCAGCGGCCGAAACGTTCTCCCCTGGATGGGCATGGGGAACCCCCCCCCCCCCGCACGACCCTAATAGAGGGTAAAGCGGAAGATAATGAATAAATGAATAAACCCATAGAGCAAACTGTACAAACTCTGGCTTTGAATGAATCCCCTCATTATACACACTTACATGCTTTATCTGTAGTTGTCTGGCTGGGGCAGGGGTTGTATGACATCATAATCGATGAGGAAGAGGGGAAAAACGTGGGTGAGGATGAAGATGAGGACACCGAGGATGCTGAGCCCCGTCTTTCTCGCCAGTTCTCCGAATTGCTCCCGTTACACACTCGGTCCTTTCCGCTCGGAGAGGTCCATGACTGAAGCACAAACACGTGTGGGAAGTACAAAGCAGGTCATCATCGATTCATTATGGTGCTGAATTATTAATTTAGGTCTGAGTCGTTAACTGGGCGCCAATTGCTTTTGGAAACAAATTCGGCACCGAGCTCCGTGACATCCTGCATTTAATTATAAACCTCGAGATGCTAATAAACTGTTATAGTTTCATACGACGCTGCATTTACAAGCGAATGCATTCACACAACGACTGTTCTCATAAAAACGGACTGAGGTGTTCTGTTTAATGATTATAAAGTCTTCAGGCAGCGGATTTAGAACACGGTTCCGGATGGATGCGGTGCGGTTGATGCACTGGTTACTTTAAAAACATGGTGGTGCAACATCGCACCGCATCATGGAAAGTGACAAGTTCTTATAAAAGAGAGAAAGAAAGAGAGAGAGAGAGAGAGAGAGAGAGAGAGAGAGAGAGAGAGAGAGAGAGAGAGAGAGAGCAGACACTGCTGGTTGCAGTTCGAGGTGATTATTACCCTTTTTTAAACATTCATTTATTCATTATCTCCCGCTTATCCTCTATTAGGGTCGCGGTGGGGTTCCCCATGCCCATCCAGGGGAGAACGTCCCGGGCGCTGGGCAGATACACCCAGGACAGGGCGCCAATCCATCTCTGGGCACACACTCACTCACACAGACACACTCTAAACGGGGCAATTTTTGAGAATTCAATTAACTTGATCCATGTTTTTGGACTGTGGGAGGAAACCGGAGAACCCGGAGGAAACCCACGCAGACACGGGGAGAACATGAAAACTCCACCCAGATGGGGATTCGAGCCGGGAATCCCTAGCGCTGAGAGGCGAACGTGCTAAACACTAAGCCACCGTGCCGCCCTTTTTTTAAACAATTATTATAAATATTTAATGTACACAATGTGCCATTAATAAATTCCACAAGACATTAAAGTACTGATTTTGTTTTTTATACCAACAGAGGGATTTCCAGGACAGATATGAGCTGTTTATTTAAACCTGCCCTGAGCTCGAACCCACGGCCTGAAATGACACGGTGCTTAGTTTTATATCTTATTCGATCATCTAAAGCAGCATTAAACCAGTTATGAGGGATTACAGCAGATGTGGCAACAGTTGTTTATGGGGGGGTTATTGTTGTTAAGACCACCGTTGTTTATAAGGAACTATATGGGATTATGGTCACCCATTGCTCATGCTGGACATTTGTAGTTCTGGCAACCATTGGTTTTGAGGGATTACAGTAATTGTGGCAACCATTGTTATTAAGGAACTATAAGGGATTATAGGGACTGTGGCAACCGTCTTTAAAAGGGATTATAGTAGTTGTGGCAACCATTACTTATGATGAATTTTTGTATATCTGGCAATGGTCAGTATGAGAGATTTATATTAGTTGTGGTAACTGTTGCTTATGAGGTTGTGGCTACAATTACAAACAAACCTCACGCCTCGCTCTCTCACGCATCGCACTCTCACGCCTCGCACTCTCACTCCTCACTTTCTCACACCTCGCACTCTCACTCCTCGCTCTCTCACGCCTCGCTCTCTCACGCCTCGCTCTCTCACGCCTCGCTCTCTCACGCCTCGCTCTCTCACGCCTCGCTCTCTCACGCCTCGCTCTCTCACGCCTCGCTCTCTCACACTGCTCTCTCACGCCTCGCTCTCTCACGCCTCGCTCTCTCACGCCTCGCTCTCTCACGCCTCGCTCTCTCACTGCAGGTGCATTTGGAGTTGCAGTATTTTGTACAGTAATCACACTTTATGTTTCATTATCTACATCACTGCTGTGTGGCTCGGCATTAACAGCTTTTGCACTGCAGGTGCAGCGCCGCGTCATTTCTCAGAGTGAAACAAATGGCTGGCGGTTCGTTTAACCTCCGTAAAGGTGAGTGCATCAGGAGGCTGGTTCCTGCAGCTGCTCCCTGCGAGCCAGCCAGCGAGGTTTATGGGTGAGGAGGAACACGGCTAATTGGTCTCAACAGAATAAGCCTGTGTGTGTGTGTGTGTGTGTGTGTGTGTGTGTGTGTGTGGGGGGGGGGGGGGAGGTTATACCTGCTGATTATTGAGGTAGGATTTGTAACAGCGGCGGCTCACATTGCGCAGCTCCTTGACGGCCTCAGCGGGCATCGATTTAGAGAAACCTAAACCACTCCAGGTGTCAGTGGGGGTCCGAACTTCCGTCACCACAGGCTCTTTCTGCATGGCTGACACACACACACACACACACACACACGCAGGTATGCAATGTATGTAATATTAAAACATTTTTCATTGAAGTCCCATTAATGAAAAGTCAAAAGTTTGCCCCCTTTTCGCTCCATTATCATCCATGTTCTCAGTTCCACGTCATGTAAAGATGGACTTTGTAGTTCTATAATTCCATTCTGTAGTCCATCTGTTTGTGTTCTACAGTACATACTCTGTACTCTGTTCTAATAGTCAGAACCCCAATAGTACCCCCACAGAGCAGGGATTATTTGGTGGGTGCATTATTCCTATCCCAGCAGTGTCACTGAGGTGTTTAAATGAAATTACAGCAATAAATAATCCACCACCCAAATGATACCTGTTCTGTGATGGTCTTGACCAACAGAGAACAGAGAACAAACAGGAGACTAACAACAACCAGCAGCTAGATTGATCATTCGGTGTGAAACATAAATAGAGGGAACTGATTGCAGCATTAAATGAAAAATGGATGAAATGAACATTAACGTGTTTTTAAAAGATTTTTAGGTTAATAAAATCAGAAACATGTTATGCTTGTATTTTGATAAATAATTACTGAGTAAGATTTAGTCTTAAGGTTTAAATTTTATAAAATAAAGTTGCATTTCTGAAGATTGGAAAGAGAAAACGGAACCGACCTTGAGTTGCCAGAAGTTTCTTTTTCTCATATTCCTGTTTCTGTAAGAAAACAACAAGAGATTATTGGATCGAGCAGAACGGAATCAAACCGGGGACCTTCAGTTCGCAAGGCTGCTTCCTTAATCACAAGCATAGGACTTCCCCCTATGACATGTTAGCACCATGAGGCAGATGGGCTACAGCTGCAGAAGGATTACCAAAGTGATCAGAACTCATGTGGTTGGCTTGTGTCACTATTAGGGGTTATGGGTTATGGATTAGGGATTAGGGGATCCCTCTCTCTAAAAAGCTTGGGAACACCATCCTTGCATATAACGCACAAAATTCTGAAAGTGTCATTAAGGTGGTCGACTATTCATCGTGCGCCGTACCTCATTATTGGAACCCGAGTCCAGAGGAAAGATTCTGAGACTGCAGCGTCTGTCTCTGTTAAAGTACATACTGTCCACCTCCATCCTTATGGACCTACTATACACACACACACACACACACACACACACACACACACACACACACACACACACACACACACACACACACACACACACACACACACTTTAATACAGGTGTGACATTTCAAACATAACCAAATTAAGTGACTAAAACTTTACCTTGGGGAGTTTTGTGATGTCACTGTTGGGCGC
>JAFMOD010000292.1:1163628-1184027 GCA_019802435.1 Corydoras maculifer | reverse complement strand
CCAGGGGAGAACATCTCGGGCGCTGGGAAGATAGACCCAGGACAGGGCGCCAATCCATCGCTGGGCACACACTCACTCACACAGACACACTCTAAACGGGGCAATTTTGAGAATTCAATTAACTTGATCCATGTTTTTGGACTGTGGGAGGAAACCGGAGAACCCGGAGGAAACCCACGCAGACACGGGGAGAACATGGAAACTCCACCCAGATGGGGATTCGAACCGGGAATCCCTAGCGCTGAGAGGCGAATGTGCTAAACCACTAAGCCACCGTGCCGCCTGCAAGATAATATGAAAATCCAAATTTCTTTAGGTTTTGAGCCTCACCTGGTTGCTTTTCTCTCCACTCGCACTGTGACGGTTTGAGTCGGGGAAATGGACGTGACAGGAAGAGTCTTCCATGACCTTTTTAATGTTCCCTCCACCTTTACCAATCACATGGGAGTGCTCGGTATGAGTGACATCCATCTTCAGAGTAACTTTATTAACCTGGAGAACAGTACGAAAAAAAAAGAATAAAGCAGCAGAAAGTCATCCACACAGAACCAAAATGCACTCTGACGTCTCACTCACCTTGGTCTCCAAAAGTTCCAGAATCCTGCGTTTGGCCTCCAAAACATCTGCTTTCTTTCCCTCAACCTTTACATGTGGATCTGAATATACATCATGACATGAAGGCAACATGACATGAACATAGACATGGAAAAATGAGCAGAAACAAATTACAGAGAGTGTGCCCAGCGATGGATTGGCGCCCTGTCCTGGGTGTATCTGCCCAGCTCGCGAAACGTTCTCCCCTGGATGGGCATGGGGAACCCCCCCACGACCCTGATATAGGATGAAGCGGAAGATAATGGATGAATGGATGTTACAGAGAACTGTGACATTTATAAATCCAGAACCTTCTCTACTCTTGACTTACATCATACACATTCTGTAACCCTGTGTGCTGCGTGTGTTACTGGTGGCTCCCACTAGAGGGCGGTTTGGAGAACAGTGACCATAGAGAATCGCTGAATTTTCATAATGTAAACACGGTGACACTTAAGGAGTTTGGCCTTTGCATAGTTTTGCAGTAGTGGCAGAAATAACAGTAATAACCATGTCCTCGTCAGCTGGAGCATTGAGGACACGTCATATACATGTGGGTGACGGGCTCCACAGCTTTACCTTCTGCGGTCGATGCAGCAGAGTTATTTTAATGTCTCTATATTATTTGTGTGTGATGCACCTTTGCATATAATCACATTCATTATTAAGGACGTGCACAAAAACACAGCGACCGTCATGCGTCTGTAAACACAACAAGCCTTACAGAAAAAGATGAGGCTTTACTTTAAATGCAACTAATTCCATATAATATTAATTATTTTGGTTGACTTGTGATACAGTAAAACAAACAGACAATTTTAACAGGTTTATACACGATGTGCTTAATGATATAATTTAAGTAAATATTAGAAATATCAGGTTCTAGGATCGAACAGGGCGACACCGCTGTGTGAGGGATGAACTCTTACCTTTCTTGGACTTGGCTCCAATCTTGAGCTTTGAAGGCCATTTCACCTGAGTGTTAGTTTCTTTCATTACCTGCAGAGGTGGAGGTGTTAAAACGTGCCTGATATAAAAGAGAACGTGGTTCTGAAGATGTCGTGAGAGATGCGAGAGAACAAAAGGGTGCGAGCTTCATTAAATGTGAAGACAAACCTGCATTAGCATTTTAAAACGTTGCATTGTTACACAGACAGAGGAGAGCTGAACGTAAAGTGATTTACGCTCCATAAATACAGTTCACAAAGAAAGCAGCGTTGTACAGGTAATCACAGGTTAATTGTGGTCATGTAGAGTACACCCCCCCAAATAATTTAGTATACAGTATCAGTCAAAAGTTTAGACACAGCACTTCTATTAAATTAAATTAAGTGCTGAAATGTGGTAATAATAAAGTTCCCTTCACCTCATTATTAGTTTCCATATATATATATATATATATATATATATATATATATATATATATATATATATATATATATATATATATATATATAATGTTGATGAGTTGCCAGGTGTACCTTTTCAAAGAATTCCTCCCCTGTCAGTCCTATCTCTGTTGCAGGGGCTGCGAAGGATACAAGATTATAATCAAATCAAAAAGCTAAAAGCAAAACCAAAAAAATGCCAAAAACTTTGTTTAAAAGTTTGATTCTACATTATTATTATTTAACATGATCTGTTAAAAAATCTGAAACAATAAAGATCTGAACAGATACAAAGAAGCGTTTGTGTGTGTGTGTGTGTGTGTGTGTGTGTGTGTGTGTGTGTGTGTGTGTGTGTGTGTATGTGTGTTCAGAGTGTGTTGGGACCATGTGAGGACTCATCTATGAGCTGACATTTACAGGTTTAGAGTGAACATCCCTTGCTTTTCTTCTCATCTGGTCGCATTACCATGGGTTACGCTACTCTACCAGTAAGAATGGTCCAACTACTAGTGTGTGTGTGTGTGTGTGAGAGAGAGAGAGAGAGAGAGAGAGAGAGAGAGAGAGAGAGAAAAGGAGTGATTCAAAAGCCAGTTCTGAGAAATAGCATCAATCAGCCATTTAAACTGACAACAATGCTGACGCAAAAGCCCCCCCCCCACCCACCCTGCTTTAAAATTGTACATTTGCCCACATTCACCAAAATCTTGCAGACACACACTCACACAAACATACACACACATTAAAAAAAAAAAAAGTTAATTCAGAAGCAAATATCATTTTTAGTGATTGTATTTCGTTCCCACAGTTTCTTTAGTTTGTGATTAAAGGAGTCACCAGCTGCACATTCCCTCAATGTTTTTACAAAACGTTCACATTTAGAAACATTGAACGTCAAAGTCAGAGCACTCACTATAAAGCATCGCCTCCAGTTTTTTCCTGTCAATGCGAAACCTCTCCTCAATCCACTCTGGATCCGAGTTCTCCCACTTCACATCGAGCTCCGAGTCCATCCCAGAGTGAACGCTCTCCTTCTCTTCCTCCTCCTCCTCTTCCTCGTCCACACCGGTCCTGTTCGGCGTCACATCTGTACCCCCGTCCAGCTCTTGGTCCATGTTTTGATTTTTCTCAGGACTGCAGAGAGGTTTCAAGTTGAGGGCTTCGAGTTCCAGGGGGTCCAAAGAAGTGCAGGTCATGCTGGCTGCCAAGGATAAAGTGTGTGTGTGTGTGTGTGTGTGTGTGTGCTGGTAAAGGGGGGTGTATATGACAGTGTGACCAAGGAAACGAGTAAAAAGGAGGAGTGTGGACACCCCTACCCCCAACCACATCATAATCACACTTGCCCCCTCAGAGACTCCAAACAGGGGGAAAGGGAGGGAGGTATGCGTGGCGGTGCAGGAGCCTGAATTGCAGCACCTGATGCAAATGACAAGATGAAAAACGCTGCCACGAAGTCAAGCTGTAGATGCTCGCCGGGCAAACGGGGCTTTTAAATCCATGTTTCAAAACACGGAGGAGCTTTCAAGTCGTTGTGGTGCGACTTAAAAGTTCTTCTGAACGCTGATTCTAACTTTGGTTTATTTACAGTTACAGTAGTTTTACTGATTATGAACTAAACATAGGAATCCACACAGCAACGCCTTCAAAGAATCTGCAGCAACTTTCATACAAATGTAAATATGATTTATATTCGGGTCTGATTACGTTTATTTTGATGTCTGAAATGAGGGGAAGGCGGCACGGTGGCTTAGTGGTTTAGCATGTTCTCCTCTCAGCGCTAGGGATTCCCGGTTCGAATCCCAATCTGGGTGGAGTTTCCATGTTCTCCCCGTGTCCGCGTGGGTTTCCTCCGGGTTCTCTGGTTTCCTCCCACAGTCCAAAAACATGGATCAAGTCAATTAAATTCTCCAAATTGCCCCCTATAGAGTGTGTCTGTGTAAGTGAGTGTGCCCAGCGATGGATTGGTGCCCTGTCCTGAGTGTATCTGCCCAGTGCCTGAAACATTCTCCCCTGGATGAGCATGGGGAACCCCCCCGACCCTGATAGAGGATAAGCGGAAGATAATAAATGAATGAAAAATATTAGGGGAATTAAATGGAACATTGGCGGCACGGTGGCTTAGTTGTTTAGCACGTTCTCCTCTCAGCGCTAGGGATTCCCAATTCAAATCCCAATCTGACTGGAGTTTCCTTGTTCTCCCCGTGTCCGTGTGGGTTTCCTCCGCGTTCTCCGCTTTCCATCCACAGCGACCCTAATATAGGATAAAGCGGAAGATAATGGATGAATGAAAAAAAAATGAGGGGAATTAAATGGTACCGACGCCAACTATTGAGAAGGCCGGCTGAATGATTAAAGGACTAAATCCAGCCCGGTCACAGACTAACCCCCTCCCCCCCCTCAAGATTAACAGGATGTGCAGGAACACAGAGCTAAAGGTGAAAGTCAACGTCGATAAAGGGTCTCCGCTGATGGATCACATGACCGAGACGGAACTAAAAACCCAGCTACAGCTCCGCGTGACGCCAACTATTGACACGACCTGATATACGCCGAGACATTCCAGCTTTACAGTCATCCAAACAAGTGCACCTGCTGCTGCCAAACACAGGAATGCCCCGCGCTCTTTTCTGCCCCAAAGCGAGACGGTGAACTTCAGGGTTTAATAAAGAAAGGCCCTTCAACACACACACACACACACACACACACACACACACACACACACACACACACACACACACACACACACTTTCTGCTGCACATAATGGTTGAGATTCCTGGTTGTAGGGTTGGGGGGGTAGGTGGGGGCGCTTTATAGAGGAGGACCATTAAAACATCAGTGTGTGAGAGAAACAGCAGCGCTCTGTTTGCTCCCGTTACTTAGTTACATGATTTATTAATGACGACGAGAAAGCCATAAAACCAAAGTTCCGAGGATGAAAGAATGCTCCTTCCTCCGTCAGAGATCCTTCTAACCAAATTAAATTAAATTTAATTTAACGTCTGAAATGGAGGGAGAGGAATGTTACTAATACTCACAGTTTACTGCATGCGGCCGTACATCCAAACATCTTACATGAGAAGGAACAGCATGCATCTCACACAACTGCTGGGAAATCATCAAGGACTAAATCCAGATGGGTCACGGACTTACCCCCCCCCCCCCCCCCCCCCCACCCCCCCCCCCCCCCCCCCGCATCAACACCACCACCACCCCACTGTCACAACCAACATCATCAGTTTAAAGATACAAGATCATCAGGACATGCAACATCACCCCCGGGGCACTTTAGTCTCCATTATAAATGGAGAGGGCGTGGAGGCTCAGTGGTCAGGGCGTTGGGTTATCAATCTGAAGGTTGTGGGTTCAAATCCCAGGTCCACTGAAGTTACCAGTGTGGGTCCTTGAGCAAGACCCTTAACCCTCATTGCTTCAGGGATGCTGTGATTAACCCTGTGCTCACCGCGTAAGTCGCTTTGGATAAAAAGCATCCGCTGAATGACCAAATGTAAATGTAAATGTAATCATACCCCCAGATACTCACCCAAAACACACAAACGTACCTAAAAATACACAGTGTACAGAACCAAACTTTACAATCACCCCATCATGCTGCATTATCTATTTCCTGCACTTACCACATAGATGGACTTTGTAGTTTTACATTTACAAACTGTAGTCCATCAGTGTTCGCTGTTCACTATGGGTCAGCGGCATCACAGCACAGGTATCATTTGGGTGGTGGGTTGTTTATTGTCAGTTCTGCAGTGACACTGATGTGATGGGGGGGGGAGGGGGGTTAGTGCAGCAGTGCTGCTGTAGTTTCATTTAAACACCTTAGTGTCACTGCTGGGATAGGAATAATACACCCACCAAATAACCCCTGCTCTGTGATGGTACTATTGGGGTTCTGAGCATTAGACCATGTACTGTACTGTAGAACCCAAACAAATGGACTACAGAATGGAATTATAGAACTACAAAGATCATGGACGATTAGTGGAGCAAAAAGGGGGCGTGTCCAAACTTTTGACTGTATTTGAGCCTGTAGGTTCCATATTAATCTCCATCTTTGTTTCTCGCTGAATGATGTTCTGCCGGGGTTATAAATGTTCCAGAATTAAAAGAAATGAAAAATGAATCTCGATGCCGACTGCTTTTATGCAAAATAAATATAATTACGGTAATGATTTATTCTCGGGTCTCCACCACCGCTCTGTGGCTGTAATTATCGTCGCTGCCTGGTAACGTGATTAATTAGTTCAGATATCACGACGAAACCAAGAACAGTGAGAACGAGGAGGAAGAACCATTACACAGAGCTGAAGGTTAAGACAATGAAGACGTGATGAACACGGTTTGAGTGTCTGTACACCGGGTTTTCATTTTAAACCTGCACTCCATCTTCCTCTTTGCAGTGCTTACAGCATCCCCTCCTCTGAGGAGGCTCTCCACAACATTTTAGAGTGCACCCGTGGGACATTTTCCCCATCCGTCCAGCGTGTGTGAGGTCAGGCACTGATGTTGGAGGCGAGGGCCTGGCTTGTCGTTCTAGTTCATCCGGACTGTGCTCTTCCTTAAACTGTTCAAACAAAGGTGACGGCATACAACGGCACTCATGCCGGTCCAACACACCCGGCTAAAGGACGAGAGAAACATAAACCTGTGTCTAATCAGCATGTCAGCACTTTATTAGACATTAATTAAAAACACGTCCGAGTCTCATGACACTGCAGGGTCCTGATCCTCCACGAGACCAAAACGAACCGGCTACGGAGCGCCGCCATGCCCTGCACCTACAACATGGGAGTCCCGGAAAATTTCATCTCCATTCAGTAAAATATTCAATAATCAAATTCAGCATCCTCGTTTCATTTCTTCGTCATTATTATGATTTATTGGACAAACTGCGACGTCAGCTCTAATTAAGAGTTGCACCGATAACACTAATTAGGAGATCGAATACAAATACTATCATCTGGGGACCTGCGAGGACTGACAGGAGTGTTTATTCACAGATCACAGTAACCATGACGACCTTCAGAGGCTTTATTTTTTTGATGTGTCTCATATGTGACACGGTGCCATTAAATCACGTGTTCTTCTAAATAATCTGTAACTCACTCACTCGGTGGATTTCAGTCTCACAACATACAGCAGGAACAGAACCGCTGTAGATTTAGGAGTTATATAGTACCAGGGTATCCGAATAGAACAAGTGGACCTGAGCTCGGTACCTGACCCTGTCGGTGCATCCCTCCACTGAGACAGAAAATCTGTTTTATAAATCATTAAGGGCTCATTCATTTATTATTTTTTTTAAAGGTTTGTAAAAACCAAACCCTAAATAAAGTCGGATTTATATTTCTGTGTAATTATAAGCTCTGGCTTTATTAAACCATCATCAAAGGCCATCCATCATAGAGAATCCGTACACTGGCTCATTAATACTTAAAACGAGGGGGACATGGAATTTACTGAAGACATTCTTCCTGTTGTGTTACGGCATCTGCATGGCGCTGCATTCGGGGCGCTGTCCAAAACCCCGCGGCCTCTTCAGTATCTGGCACTTTGAAAATACATCTTAGTCCTTCTGTTAAAAAGAAAAGTTCGGAAAAGTTCCTCAAGCCCCCAACGTCACCCGCGAAGCGTCCGCGGGGAAAAAAGGTTCATCGACGATGGGACGGGGGAGGTCACCGTTCGTCCTGCGTGTGCGATACGGAGCTGCACCATGCCGCCCCATAGGGGTTTCAGTTAGCAGCATTAGAAACGTTACGGAGAGACATGCGAATCCCATAATATATCAGGATTAAAGCCTCGTGTGCTGAAGGTCAGAAGGCAGATCCATGAAAAGAGGTGTCCATGCTCTCGATGCTTTAGACCAACGTCATATCGGTGTTACACCACGCCGATCACGGAGCGGCACCGATAGACTGTACACTGTCCAGGTGGCGGGATGGGGGGGGGGCGGGCGTGAGGCTCAGTGCTACCTGATGTTGAGGAGCTCTTCTTTGAGCCAGGAGGGCAGAGGCTGTCCCATTCTGTACAGCAGCTTGGACAATTCGATATTGTGATCTTTGTAGTAGTCTCTCAGAAAGACCTGAGACTAAGAGAGAGAGAGAGAGAGAGAGAGAGAGAGAGAGAGAGAGAGCATTAGAATGTGACTAACATTACTGTTGATGTATGATGAAGCTTTAGCAACCACTTTAGAACATCAGAAAGGAGTTTTTCTGATGCTTATTATGTTAAAAATCATGTTTTCGAGCATCTCTATGCACAACATTTTGTGTGCTGGGCAGATACACACAGGACAAGGCACAAATCCTTCGCTGTGATGATGATGATGATGATGATGATGATGATGACGTACCTCTGTCTTCATCTCTGAGTATTTCCTTCCTTTACTCCTCCCCAAACATTTAGTCTTTCCTCCTTCCAAAAGTTGGCACCAGAACCCTTTCTTAGGATCGAACCTAAAAAAACAAAAAACATATCAGTTATATTTAACAAAGTAAAGAATTATTATTATTCCCTTCATCAGCTTCAAAATCATAAGACGAGTTTTGTTATTGTATTTGTGCAGGAGTTATGAGAAACAAAGGAGTCATTAGACTGGGATTTTTAAAATAAAAATACAAATTCCATCTTTATAATAATATAATAAAATAATTAAAAAAAAAAAAAAAAAAGTTTATTATTTAACCAGCGCAGAAAATTTGAAAATGATGTATATTTTAAATTACATTTATTTTGTAAAACCCATTTTAAAAACAATTCTAAATCATATAAAACATTATCCAAAAAAAGAAAGAAAAAAAACATTTATCATTTTTTGACGAAATGTTTTAATGTGTGAGACGAAAAAATCATAAGCTTGAATTCCTGACACTGGTGTACTACAACGGTTAAACCAGCAGATGGCGCCAAAGGAGCGCAAAATCACAGAGCTTGTCTCTCAGCTGTCTTTTTTGTGTTTTATTTTATTATTTTTTTTAGAACATCAATACAGGTTATTAAAATCAGAACTCACGCCAGGATCTTGTGGTAGGTGATTGTGTTCACGAGTCCCAGAAACTTCTGGACTCTGTCCATGACCGACGCCGGTTCCGTTTTCAGCAGCTGGCCATCGACGACCATGATCTACAGAGATGGACGTGTAAGGCATTAGAAATTACACCATAATAAAACATTACAGGATATTTCAATCCAGATTCCTGACCTGGTTGGTCTGGTAGTGCAAGAGCCATCGTTCCAGGTGGACGGCGTACAGTCCAGGAGAGAGACAGCGGCTCTGTAGGACGCGCAGCTTGACCGGAGCGTCCCGGCTCGCCGTGATGACCTCGTGGAATGAGTATTTCAGAGCGACTGGGTCATCGTGGGCTCTCTGGTGCTGAGGAACAATCAACACAGTGAGTTTAGATGAATCTGCATCCAACGACGGGACAGCGGCGTCTCAAAAGGACAGAAGACGTAGTGGACGGTACCTGATACCAGGCGTAGGCTCGTTCTGCAGGACTGATCAGCACAGTGATGATCTTAGCTTTAGGTAACAGGGCCGCCGCTCTGGCCGCTGATAACTCCGAGTCGAAGTAGTTGGCGCACTTCTCAAAGTAAAAGTCCGAGCTGGTGTTGGACGGGAGAGGGAAGTAATCCATATACCTGCAACAGAGTCGTCCAGCAGTCATTCATTCATTCATTAATTATCTTCCACTTTATCCTCTATTAGGGTTGTGTGTGTGTGGGGGGGGGGGTTCCCCATGCCCATCCAGGGGAGAACGTCTCGGGCGCTGGGCAGATAGACCCAGGACAGGACGCCAATCTATCGCTGGGCACACACTTACTCACACAGACACACTCTATATGGGGCAATTTGGAGAACTCAATTGACTTGATCCATGTTTTTGGACTGTGGGAGGAAACCGGAGAACCCGGAGGAAACCCACGCGGACACGAGGTGAACATGGAAACTCCACCCAGATGGGGATTCGAACCGGGAATCCCTAGCGCTGAGAGGTGGATGGAGAGATTATAGTAGTTGTGGCAACCTTCATATAAGGGATTATAGTAGATGAGGCAACTCTTGTCTGTGAGGGTTTATATTAGTTATGGCAACTGTTGCTTATGAGGGATTATAGACATTTTGGCAACCAGTGAGTATTTGTTTTTTTTTTGGCAATGTGGCAACCCTCATTTGTGATAGATTTTTTTAGTTGTAGCAACCGTTCTTAGGTTATGAGGGATTATATGAGTCATGGCAACCCTTGTTCATGAGACATAAGTGTAATTCTTCCAGGTGGAGAACATGACAAAGAATCAAAATGAAGGGCAGTGCTGCAGGTGGCGCTGTGCTCACCAGTCGATCCCTCGGTGGTAGTTGTGTCCATTGAAGAACTGGATCTCCTCGAACGTCTCTTTGCTGGGGTAGTTCCCGATGAGGTCGGGGTGCATGCCCAGGAAAAGATAGAGCGCTGTCGTCCCTGAATGGAAAGGCAGACAGACAACGTGAGACCCACCACATCACATGGTCACGACTCGCTGCGTCCAGCAGGGGGAGCGTCGAGGACTGACCCGTTTTCTGTGGTCCAATGACGAGTAACTTGGGGAAGCGATCGCAGGTCTTCTCTTTCGACCAGATGTCCTTGTGTCTCTTGTCCTCGCACGGGTTCTGGAACGAGAGGGAACCGTGAGACACGGGTTCTAATGCAAAGTGGACTGAGTGCACCGTAATATGAAGAACGTTGTTAGGGATTTTCATTACACACACACACACACACACACACACACACACAATCCATATGAACTTCACAATAGAAGCCCTTTACCTGAACAAAGCAGCGAGAACAGAGGATGACATAAGCGCACACCCCGCGCTACGGACTCACAATACATGAATAACAAGGACGTTGTTCTCCGATGAAGCGACCCTGACCGCGGTTCCTGGCACGGTTCTGCGCCTCTGTTCCTCTCACGCTCCCTCTTTACCCCGTCCTCCTTTTAACTTCTCTATTATGCTTCAATCCCACACGCCTCCCTGCACAATGTACACCCTCAAAAAATATATATAATAATACACCCACCTACACACATTCAGTGCCCATCACAAACTATAAACCCTGAAGCTCCGCACCGCCGCAGCCCCCACACGGCCCACACACCCCGTCTACAGTCTCACACACACACACACACACACCACAGACCTTAAAGTTCTCTGATCACGAGCCGGGAGAGAAATTAAGAGCGAACGTAATGGTCCTGATCGGTGGTACCGGATCCGTCAGCCCTCAGCGGCGTCTTCGTCGACATTCAGAAAGAGAACGGCAACGTTGGAAACAAGAGCCCAGAGACATTCATTTGGTAAGGACTGACCCCAAAAGGGCAACTGACACACACACAACCTAAAACCACACACAAACATATACACAACCTCATGCATATCCACACACACACACACGCACACACTCTCAACATTTCTCATATATCCTGAAATTAGACACACTCACACTCTCACATTGCCTGAAATCGGACACCTGAACATCCAAAATCAGATCTGTACACACACACACACACACACACACACACACACACACACACAGATATCAGACATGTACACACACACACACAGTCAGCAACCAGACACCTCAACATCTGACAGACATGTACACACAGCCAGAAATCAGACATGTATACACACCCTTATGCACAACCACACACACACACCCACACACCTGCCCACACTGTTATTCACCCCCCCCCCACCCACACCCCCACACCCGATTTCTGCGGGGGATAAACATAAACCTTGAGAATCAGTTTGTAAAAGTGAGAGAAAGAGAGATAATGATTTTAAAAATAGAATATAGTTATAGATTCAGCGGCACGGTGGCTTAGTGGTTTAGCACGTTCTCCTCTCAGCTCCAGGGATTCCCGTTTCGAATCCCCATCTGGGTGGAGTTTCCATGTTCTCCCCGTGTCTGAGTTCTCCAAATTGCCCCATATAGAGTGTGTCTGTGTGCGTGTCTGTGTGAGTGAGTGTGTGCCCAGCGATAGATTGCCCCCCTGTCCTGGGTGTATCTGCCCAGCGCCCAAAACGTTCTCCCCTGGATGGGCATGGGGAAACCCCCCCCCCGCGCGACCCTAATAGAGGATAAAGCGTAAGATAATGAATGAATGAATGAGTTATAGATTCAGACGACTGAAAGTTTATAACGGCAGTAGATCATGACATCACATGGTTTCAGTGAGACTCTTCGGGAAGCAGCATTTTATTTTTTTTAAAAAGACAGGTTTATATTTTCGGGGCTTAAAAGGAAAGAAAAATGTATTCAGGTTCGTCTCTTACTGAAAAAGTTTTCCTTTAAAGAAAATTCTGCAATACAAAAAAAATAATAATAATAAATCAGTGGTACACACCTGCCAGAGCGGCTCTCTGTCTGCGGGAAAGAGGCTGAAATATTTGTGCGCCAGCTGAAGGGGAGGCAGCGTCTGCAGCCGCAGGTGAGTCCACGTCTGCAGGAAGCGCAGCAGCTTCTTAAAGGTGTACAGCCCCAAACGGTCGTTTCCGTAATTGGACAGATGAGTCATAAAGATGCTGATCTGCATGCGGGGAAAGACAGAAAGACAAAAAAAAAAAAAAAAAAAAAAAAAAAACGAGGCTTTGTAATTAAGTCTGGTGAACACCGTAGCCCAGGGTTCGAGTCCTGCCCTTTAGGATATAATGAATTTCACTGGTTTCCCTGATCAATAGTGAGAGACCATCTCATTAGGAAATGGTCGAACATACACTAAGCTCTCGACAGTCCCCTTATTAGATCGAGCCAGACATGTCTGCCTGGACCACGGGCTAATTACTAGCCCCAGATCAGAAGTAGATGGGGTCACTAAAGAGCTTCAGGGGTGTATGTGTGTGTGTGTGGGGGGGGGGGGGTGCCCGTTCACGGCAACACTGAGATGCTGTAATGACTTCTGATCACCTAAACCCATGTGGACACAGCATAGCCCTCCATCCATCCTTCTTCGGCTGTATCCTCTATTAAGGTCGTGGGGGGGGGGGGGGGAGGGGGTCCCCATGCCCATCCACGGGAGAACGTTTCGGGCGCTGGGCAGATGCACCCAGGACAGGGGGGCAATCCATCGCTGGGCACACTCACTTACACAGACACACTCTATATGGGGCAATTTGGAGAACTCAATTGACCATGATTCATGTTTTTGGACTGTGGGAGGAAAGTGGAGAACCCGGAGGAAACCCACACGGACAAGGGGGGAACATGGAACCGCCACCGTGCCATGGACACAGCATATCATCGGGGCAGTAGTTGTCAGCATGTCCTCCTCTCGGTGCTGGGGATCCAGGTTCGAATCCCCATCTGGGTGGAGTTTCCATGATCATCCTCCCAGCGAGCGAAACGTTAGGGCATGTGATGGGCACAGGGAGTCCCCCTGCGACCCGAGTATGAGATCGAGCGCAAGATAACGGACGGATGGCTCATCGTCGGCCCGTGTGACACGACAGCCAAAGCATGCTGGGAAAACAAAACATCTGCTTTCGGAACATGCTGGTATTTTGCAGGATATTTACTTTGCAGGTGCCACCCTCAGCAGCTTAAACCCAAAACATTAGTGCGCCACCCCTATGACTCACAGACGGAGAGGGGATCTTTTCGTGAAATGCGGCCTCCGCTGACGCCGTTCAAAGGGTTCCATTTGGACCCCGACATTTCACAAACTCCTCGCTTCTCCAGACGGCCAACGTTTCCACAAAGATTTCCACAAAGTCAACAGTGCGGAGCAAAAACTCACCGCCAAATAACATCAGAGAAACAAAAATAAATAACAATGAGGGTAACACGCGCAGAGGAACGTCTCTGACGGATATCGGCGGACTCGGCCTTCATCGATTTACACCGAAAGTCGAAATCCAGTGTGAAATCCAGACTGGAGTACAGAACCACACGCTACTTCCGGAATATAAAGCATCTGGAACGCTGACCTGTGTGTGGAGGTTTACTCACCGGGTTAAGAAGTACTGTGAGAAAGAGTTCCCCCCCATCAATCAGCTTGTCCAGCTCTTGCGGGCCTCCTGGGTAATCCTTATAGAAGATGGTGTGTGTGAAGAGACCACAGGTTTGTCTGGGCAGCACCTGACCGAGGGAGAGCCGAAAGGTTATCGCACCCCGAATGCAAAGCCACCTTATTTCAGTTTCTTACACCAACGGTAACAACATGCTTGATAAGAATGTTTCTCACACACACACACAGCAAAAGGGCGAGCATCTCCTCTCCTCAATAAATAGAACAGGGCTTAATGTAATATTCATAATCTATCTCGGAGCATTCATGAACTCGGCGGGTGTATATAAAAAAATCAATCAAAAGCGCGAAGCCACCGCTGAATATAAATCTGCTCTCAGTAATCAGCTAAGCACTCTCCCGTCCTTCTCGTCTCACAGCCTCAAGGACAATCACTTCGGGGGTCAGGCGAGATGAAACGAAGCGAGAGGGAAGACAAATGGAAGACATAACCCGAAATCAGGCTTTTAGTGTAAAGAGCGGGTCATTTTAGACTCGGCTGGAGTGAAGCCCCCTGATTTATTACAGTTATTAGCCGCCTTCGGGTTAAAAGGTGAATAACGAAGTGATGAAACAAAAAAAAAAGAAAGAAAAAAAAAAAAAGTTCCAGAGCATTAACGAATCTGTGACAAAAGGGGGGTGGGGGTGGCAGGGGGTGGCAGGGGTTCCTCACACTGATGCCGCTGTGGACGAAGCCGCGGCGGTAGCGGGCCGGCTTCAGGTGAGGATACTCCTCTGTGCTGGTCACGCGGATGCCCCACACTTTCTTCCACGCGTCGTAGAGCTGCACGTGGACCGGGTAGACCCCCGAATGATGTGGAGCCACGGCGTAGCCCAGATGAGTGGGGATAGAGTGCTCCTATAAATATGACACAAACACACACACACACACACACACACACACTAATGTAATGGGATTTCACACTGCACTTTACCAAAACTATTAACGTTTCTCTTGAAAGCCACTGAATTTGAATAATAAAGAGTAAATAAACATTTGGTAGACGGAAGTCCTCACCTCTGCAAAGTGTCTATTGAGGAGCATCTGCTCTGCTAACACACTCTGGTTATGAAAGCGGTGAGGCTGCATGTGGCTCCACATGTGAGGAAACCACCAGAACTCTTTAACGTAGGACAACAGCAGGTCATCACCCAGGTCCTCCTCCTCAGTTCCTGTGTGCACACACATGTTACTTAAGAACTGTAAAGGTTCATCATCCAGGCCCCTAACACACTACACACCTACACACACTGTTAACATGTAAAAGCAGAAGGACATCATATAATTCCTCACTCGAACCTCCCACACATGAAATAAGACGAGCACAGAAGATCTGAGCCTCAGCACACATCAGCTCCTCTGCTGTCTTTATACGTCTTCGTTTTATTGCACTGTTTGGTTAATTATCGGGCGGCAAGGTGGCTTAGGGGGTCAGCATGTTCAAATCTAGGTGTCCATGTGGGTGTCCTACAGGTACGCCAGTTTTCTCCAATAGTCCAAAAACATGGATTCGAGGTAAATCGGCTGCCCTAAATTGCCCCATCTATATTATTCTCCTGATATAGTGTGTGTGACCAGCAGTGGATTGGTGCCCTGTCCTGGGTGTATCTGCCCATCACCTAAACATTCTCCCCTGGTTGGTCATGGGGAACACCCTGCGACCCTAGAAGTGGATTAAGATAATGGACGAATGGATGATTGGTTATTATATAACTATTTTATAAATAAGTACTAGAACACTGATGAGTTGAGCTGTGCTGGTCCTCTCCACTGTAGCGACCCCAAAACTGGGAAACTGAAAAACTAAAATGACGAATCTGGTCATTTCGTTTTATTTTAAATGATTATTTTCTTACATCCCATTGTTCTTAAATACACAATATTAATTACATCCTTATTAAAAGAAAACAAAAAAAAGCCACGTAAAAGCCACGTGACGTTCTAAAAGTGATTGATTCCCTCCTGCCGTGCATCAACCCAACCTTAAACACTTTTAGCAGCTTGTATGGGAGTGCCATCATCACAGTATGGAATTATATGGTGCACCAGAGAGCCAGAGAGCCAGAGAACAGCTGGCAGGCGGTCCACTGCGGGCTGAGGAAACCTTATGCCGTCAATAAATAGCTGCTGGAAATTTGCTGAAAGTTACATTTTCGGCTTAAAGGACTTTTGCCGTCCGGGGGGTTTTCGGGGTTCTCTTGCATCNGTGTGTGTGTGTGTGTGTGTGATAAGGGATGTTATCTAACGACACCACTATCCGTTCACGTTCGACTTCTTTTGTCTCACTGACCTGCGTGATAAAATTTCCCTGAGAAGCCAAGATTAAAGGTGAAGTTCGGGATCGACTTCCGCAGCTCGTTCTGCGTCTCGACCAGCGCCTGCGTGAACACGCAAACACAAAGACAGACATTTCTCCCTTAATAAAAAAAAGCTTGACATTTTATGACATACAGTAGCAGTCAAAAGTTAGGACACACCCCTTTTATGTTCCACATTCACGGTTCCACTTACTATAAAGCTGGACTTTGTAGTTCTACAATTCCAGATTGTAGTCCATCTGTTTGTGGACCATTGTACATTATGTGTGCTCGGTTCTAAAGGTCAGAACCGTGTCCATTCTGTTTATTTACACCTGGATATCGATGTGTCAGTGTGATGCAAACAAAAGTCTAGATTCAAGCTGCATGACACAACAGAGAATCTATAAAAAGCATCGGGCGTGTTTGTGTCTGAAGCACCGAACCCTGCGCCGTCGGTCACAGCGGGATGCTTCTGAAGTCCGATCGACAAGCCAGAGCATGTGGGAACGCATCTGTTCAACGGCTGAGCTAATTACAGAGAGATAAATACTTATCAGGGCCGACCACCCCCTACCTCCACGTCGGCCACCTTCATCCGGGTGCCTTCTTTTCCCACGAAGATGTCGTCGATGTCCACCAGCACGTATCTGTCCAGCGACAGCGACAGCCTCTTGGCGGTGAGGAAGGCCACTGCGTCCATGAACACCAGCTTGTGGAGCCAGAAGGCCAAGCCGTGGCCGAACAGCACGCGCTGGATGCCGTCGTGGAGGCCCAGATCCTGAACCACGGAGGTGTGGAGGGCGGCCCGCAGCCCCACGCTCTCGGCCGACTGGGTCTTCGCCAGCAACACAGGCTCGTACGTGGAGTGATTGGACTGGAACACGGTCCAGTTATCGCCGGGCAGAGGACCTCTCAGCATCTGAGAGAGAGCATCTCCAAAATCAGGAGGCATCCAAAAATCACAGCACACACGATAATGACCCCTCCATCCATTATCTTCCACTTTATCCTCTACTCGGGAGGCGGGGGGGTTCCCCATGCCCATCCAGGGAAGAACGTTTCAGACGCTGGGCAGATACACCCAGGACAGGACGCCAATTTATGGCTGGGTACACACTCACTCACACAGACACACTCTATATGGGGCAATTTTGGAGAATTCAATCGACCTTGATCCATGTTTTTGGACTGTGGGAGGAAACCGGAGAACTCGGAGGAAACCCACGCGGACACGGGGAGAACATGGAACCTCCACCCAGATTGCCATCATGGACACAGCATATCATCGGGGCAGTAGTTGTCAGCATGTCCTCCTCCTCTCAGTGCTGGGGATCCAGGTTCCAATCCCGATCTGGGTGGAGTTTCCATGACCATCCTCCCAGCGAGCGAAATGTCAGGGCATGTGATGGGCACAGGGAGTCCCCCTGAGAACCCGGAGGAAACACACACGGACACGGGGGGGAACATGGAAACTCCAGCCAGATTGGGATTGGAACCGGGAATCCCCAGCGCTCAATAATGACCCCAAAATACTCACCTTTAACCCTTTTGTTTTAGATGACGCTTTTTAATTTAACTATAACTTTATCTTTCCAATCCACTCATTACGCTCAGGGTCACAGAACAGTTATGGGGCCTATCCCATTACAGACAGGCCATCCAATTACTGTATGTAAAAATTGTGACCCCTCCCCCATAAAGTCATTATGGGAGCCATTTATCATTGGGATGTAAATGAGCTACTGACCTCTTGCGCCTGGGTGATGTGCAGGAGCGGTGACTTGGGGTTGACCATGCAGTCCTTCAGCCCCAAATTCGAGTGCAGGAACAGAGGGAACCCTTTAAGCTGGGCGCTCAGGAGGCTGTTCTCATTAGCCTGCGGAGAGGAGAAGGAAATCCAAACTGGGGCTCGGATTTATTTCATATAATGAGATTTTAAATCCCAGTAAGTCACGGAGACGTCACCTTAAAGAAGCCGATGATCCCCACGCCGTACTCCACACAGTACTTATCCAGCAGCTCCCGGTTCCAGGCATCCATGTTGACATACTTGAGAATGTTTTCATAGATGATGAGAACAAATCGGCCGCGGTCGCGTTCCGTCAGCGTCGGCATGTCCCCTTTACCGGGAGAAATCTCCGTCTGGTACTGGAAACGGGCCGACTCCAGCATGGCCACGATGTCCTGTCCCAGTTGGGAATACTGACTCTCCACAAACACCAGAACCACGGGCTCCGTCCGGCTCTCGCCCGCCGCCTCGATCCGGTCCGTTTCGTCCCGCGTCGGGAAGAGCCTGGACGGCGTGACGTCGCCGGCGTCCTCCGGGCCGACCGCCGCGGACGGCTCGAACTCCCTTTTGACGCCATACAGGAAGTAGGCGGAGAAGAAGACACTGAGCACGCACAAGAGGAAGAGGAGGAGAAAACTGGTCTGGAGCGTGAACTGGCGGAGAAGACGTCGCAAAAGGCCAGCACCCAGCATCATGGGGCTCCCCCCCACAAAATACAGAAAACGAGGAAGAAGAGTCCGGGCTCTCAGTCCTTTTCCACGTACAGCATGGCTTTTGGTTCGAGGTCGAGGTCCATGTGTGAAATCATCATGAGTGAAAACATGAAGGACCGCTACGTCACCATGTCTGACTTGGATGAAGACGACAGTCAGTAGACGGCTGGCTCAGGAGGAGACCGGAAGCGGATTGGACCCATATTCCATTAGGCATTAAATCCATTTAAATTCAACGAAGCGCTGGCAAAATCCACACGTCCCGCGACAGCCTTCATTTCAGAAATGCGATTGCACCTGCAAAAAGAAAACGCACGGCGGATTACAAATAAAACCTAGAAAACTTTTCATATTTCTAAAGGAAATAAAGGCTTAGTGGTTTAGCACGTTCTCCTCTCAGCACTAGGGATTCCCTGTTCGAATCCCAATCTGGGTGGAGTTTTCATGTTCTCCCCGTGTCCGCGTGGGTTTCCTCCGGGTTCTCCGGTTTCCTCCCACAGTCCAAAAACATGGATCAAGTCAATTGAGTTCTCCAAATTGCCCCATATAGAGTGTGTCTGTGTGAGTGAGTGTGTGCCCAGCGATGGGTTGGCGCCCTGTCCTGGGTGTATCTGCCCGGCACACGAGAAGTTCTACTCTGTATGGGCATGGGGAACCCCCCCGCGACCCTAATAGAGGATAAAGCGAAAGATAATGATTGAATGAATGAATGAATGAATGAATGAATAAAAGGAATAAATGCACAGGCCACGAGAAGTTGATCACATTACATCATTAACTCAGAGCTGCGTTCACTCTTTATTACAAATCTAGTGCACTATATAATGTTACCAGTCATGTTGTAGTGTTATCTTATTATCCTATACTAGGGACTAGGCACTCTATTAAGATAGGGGCAATTTAGAGAGGACGCATAGTGGTTAAGATGCTGGATCCATGAATCTGCAGGTTGAGGGTTCCACTGAAGTTTCCACTGGGGGTTTCTTAAGCAAGGAGTGCTGTATGGCCAAACCCTGTGAACTGACCCCACCATCAGGTTGGGATACTTATAATTTGCTTCGGATAAAAGTGTATTGCTGACGGGAAAAAAAATAAAATAAAAATTGCTGATGCAGATTGGTTCAGCTTAAATTAATTAGTATATGAAGCACTTTATAATTCTCTCTTCACAAATGCTGACACGGTTCACAAATGCTGACACACTATTAGATCTGCACCAGACATTTTAGATTAGAAGTAACTTAAGTATAAAAACCCTATAGAGATATTTTTATTTAATCATGTGATCCCGTCTCTGCTCAATCCTGGGTCGTTTCTGTACGTAATATCCTTTCATTCATTCATTCATTATCTTCCGCTTATCCTCTATTAGGGTCGCGGTGGGGTTCCCCATGCCCATCCAGGGGAGAACGTCTCGGGCGCTGGGCAGACAGACCCAGGACAGGGCGCCAATCCATCGCTGGGCACACACTCACTCACACAGACACACTCTATAGGGGGCAATTTTGAGAATTCAATTTACTTGTTCCATGTTTTTGGACTGTGGGAGG
>JAFMOD010000292.1:1119132-1162866 GCA_019802435.1 Corydoras maculifer | reverse complement strand
CCAGGGGAGAACGTCTCGGGCGCTGGGCAGACAGACCCAGGACAGGGCGCCAATCCATCGCTGGGCACACACTCACTCACACAGACACACTCTATAGGGGGCAATTTTGAGAATTCAATTTACTTGTTCCATGTTTTTGGACTGTGGGAGGAAACCGGAGAACCCGGAGGAAACCCACGCAGACACGGGGAGAACATGGAAACTCCACCCAGATGGGGATTCGAACCGGGAATCCCTAGTGCTGAGAGGAAAACGTGCTAACCACTAAGCCACTGTGCCGCCCTGTACGTAATATCCTGCTATTAAATTGCACATGATTATGATGATTTTATTTCCACTCATTTTTAAAACCCAATTCTTTACTTATTTATTCGCCCAATTCTGTGGCTCTTAACTTTACACGCACTCCTGCATTCAAGCTTTCACTAAAATCAAGGTCTTCACACATCCACGTTCAGCGCGGCTGCATTCACAATCAGGACCGAATCAATTTCTGTTGTTTGTTTAACTAAATCCAGCCAGAAGGACAAAGTCAGCCTGAGAATGGTAATGAGGAAGCCCGTGTCAATAAATAAAAACAAATGCCCCCGCTGGACCCGGGTAACTCCTATCCCTTCTGTTAATAAGAAAGGTTGTTGGGTTTGCTGCATAAATTAAGAGATCATTCTGGATTTCGTGATCTGAACCCGATACAAATGACAACAAAAAGATTTCTGGAAAAGAAAAAAAAAAAAAAAAAAAAAGTATACAAAATTGAGGTTTTTAGTCCTAAAAAGTTGGACAAAACTGATTGTAAGTGTAATCAGTCAGGCAGCTCCGGCTCTGTGGCCTTCAGACAAATTCAGCAGCTGGTGGAGAAAATGCACTCGTACATGGATCATTGAAAAAGAGCTCCGATTTTAAAATAAATTAGGAGGAAATAAATATTTCCTTTTCAGCGGTGGGATGTACATCATCGTTGACGCATCACTCCGAGACGGAGACATTAGAACCGTCAGGACTAAATGATCTGAGTGCACAGCTCGCCCAAAATCAGTCAGCTTGACTCATTAATCCTCGTTGGCTTTTTAATGTGTGTGAGATTTTATAAAGAAAAGTTCTGTTTGGGAAACAACGCAGGAACTTCTCATAGTATCATTTACAGAATCAGTCAAAACTTTTTGCTTCACTTATTATCCATGTTCTCAGTTCCACTTCTGTAGTCCATCTGTTCTACAGTACAAACTGTGTTCTCTGTTCTAATGGTCAGAACCCTAATAGTACCCCCACAGGACAGGCAATATTTGGTGGATGCATTATTCCTATCCCAGCAGTGTCACTGAGGTGTTTAAATGAAACAGCAGCACTGCTGCACTAAAACTGGAGAAATGACAAACAATCCACCACCCAAATGATACCTGTTCTGTGATGCTGCTGACCAACAGAGAACAGAGAACCAACAGGGGACTAACAAACACAAAGAACACAGATGGACTACAGTCTGGAACTGTAGAACTACAAAGTCTCTCTATATGATAAGTGGAGGAACTAGATAGATAATAGATGTATTATTAATTTCATATTGTCTGGGTTATAGAAATGTGATATTGTACGCAGGAGTAGAACAGTTTGGAGGTTATCTCGTGCTCTGATTCTGTATGTGAGGAATGGCTTTGCAAACGGCTAAAGAAAAAGCACATAGACACGAAGAACATGCGCACAAACACACAAACACACCAAGATCAATTCAGAGTGTGAAGAGACAAAGCTACGGGCGTGTGGTTGCATATCAAAAACAGGTTAATGAGGAGAAATGACACAGACACACACACACACACACACACACACACACACACACACACACACACACACAAACCTCCTTTATCAAGGACAAATGGTAACAATTCTACATCTTCAGAGTGATTGTGGTTTTAGCCACTTTCATTGATCGCATATTTCCTTGTGTGTGTGTGTGTGTGTGTGTGTGTGTGTGTGTGTGTGTTGAGCCACCTGAAATAAGGGGTGTCAAAGAATTTGCATACATTTTACAGAGCTTTATGATGGGATATGAAAAAGTGGGGTGGTGTAATTGCTTCCTGTTCTGTCGGGATATAAAGCTAATGCATTAAGCGGAGCCTCTGGAGGAGTCGTCTTATAAAAGTTTCAAAGAATCAATCCATCTGGAGGATTTCGGAGCAGAATTTCAAACACGGTCAGAGAAAAAAGGGCATCGAAAGAATGCTGAAAGGTATGAAACAGCAGCTCGGTTACAATAATAAAAAATAATATTAATAATAATAATAATAACTTAAGGCATCTGGAATACAGCGGACAGCAATTAAATCAACACACAACTCTGTCTACATGTTGTGTTCATGCGCCGAAGGACAAAGCGACGTCTGTTTTAGAGTTCGAGCATGTTTAGCACAGCAATTCTCATCTAGTGGGTCACTGAGG
Organism: Corydoras maculifer; assembly: GCA_019802435.1. Lineage (NCBI taxonomy): Eukaryota > Metazoa > Chordata > Actinopteri > Siluriformes > Callichthyidae > Corydoras > Corydoras maculifer. Next base: position 1,160,430 of record JAFMOD010000292.1, on the reverse strand, counting down.
CGGCGGACAGCTTGTAAAAATAAATATCCTTTTGAACTAAACAAAGAATAAATGCTCATCTAATTTTGTATTTGTCATTTGTTTCAGAAAAAAGCCAAGTGCAGCATTCTTGTTGCCATGGCAACCACCACACGTTTGCCGGTTCCCCTTTTTAAATTTGTGATGACGCTCGAAGGCAACGTGGTGAAAAATCGAACACATATCAAAATGTGTTTTTGAAGGTAATTTTTCGGAAAATAAATTTCTTTGGTTTGTATTTTATAAAAGTGGGTCGTGACTCAATGGCCATGAGAACATTTTGGGTTGATTTGAAGGTTTAAAGCTCTCGAATTTCCACCAGATAGCCCTTCATCTGACCCCCGAGTTACCATGTCGTGAAAAACATCTTAACACAATTTTAAATCTCGGTGCATAAAATAAACAGCGACCTTCATGCTGGCTCTAATGGAATCTACCTTTTATAAATTAGACACTGAAATCTAATTTCAGATGCATCATCAGACAAAGAACGTCCTGTTGAGACTGCTTTTAATGAAATAACGCCAACAGCAAACTTCTCAGGCATACAAACACTACGTCCAACAGCAGTGACCTACCAAACAAAACCAATCCAAACAACTATGGTAATATTAAAGCTCGTTATTATTAAAGACGTCTCACTCAGCACCCTGCGAGCATCACCCGGTCACCTCGCCGGGTTCGGCGTGACTAATGTGAACCACACGACAAGTTAATTATGGAAATCGCGATGATCCAGACACAAAAAGCTCGCCATCACTCAGGCACTACAGGTGAGGCTGTAACATTAACGTCTGTTCGAACAAACAGACTCATTAATCAGCGCCTCATTAAAGAGTGAACGCTGAAGCCAAACAGCTTCTGCAAAAAGCAGCTAAGTAATTTCAGCTCAGGAAGACTTAAGGGCTAACTCACTTAGGCTTAATGATCAAAATGAAACATGAGCGCCCACCATCAAGGGAAACGATCTGTTCATATTAAACCGGCCCTTAAAATAATTAGAATTTTCCCCCGTTCCGTATACTTTCAGTGGCGTCTTAAAAATATCCATTTTCCAGCGACACAGAATTCATTTCCACTTATTTTTATTCCGTTATAAATCCATTTGGCATTTAATATACAGATTCAGCATCTACACTCCACATGCATGGACTTAATTTATCATTAAAACCATCACACACACACACACACACACAGGGAAAATAATATGAACAGTCAGGGGAAGCTTCTTGTGTGTGTGAATATGTGTATAAAATATTATAAGCATAAACTAAAATGTTTATCCATCCATTATCTTCCGCTTTATCCTCCACTAGGGTCGTGGGGGGGGGGGGGTCCCCATGCCCATCCAGGGCAGAACGTTTTGGGCACTGGGCAGCTACACCCAGGACAGGACGCCAATCTATCACAGGACACAGACTCGCACAAACACAATCACAATCTAAATGGGGCAATCTGGATCACTCAATTTAACTTAATCCATGTTTTTGGACTGTGGGAGGAAACCCATGCAGACATGCGGAGAACATGCAAACTTCACCCAGCCTGTGTGTATATAATGTTTTGAATTAATCAGAACGAGAGAGAGAGAGAGAGAAGGGTGGAAAACTCCAGTGTTTGTCTGTGTCTCTCTCCCTATGTATGTGTGTGTGTGTGTGTGTTAAGCACAGTTAGTCTGTAATTGTGTTATTTGTTGTCAGTGTATCAGTTGAAGGTTATATTAAAATGTATTTGCTTGTATCAGCCAAAGGAATAATGAAACAAACGGCACGCTGTGCTGCTGAAGTGCCGCAGGGTCACTTTTAACCCACACTTTCTTTTCTAGTGCACTTAAAACCGACACAACTTCAGATATCCATCTTCCAAAAGGTTCCAGCCGGTTTGGCGGATGAGATCGGTTACGTTCTGTTTTGTACAGAACTTGGACACACCTACGTCTGATGCACGGAACCAGACTCCGAGGCTTTCGGAGGAGGAAGGAGGAGGGCTTTTTTTTGTTTTTTTTGTAAAGCGCTGTTAAAAGTCCTTGAAGTAAATCATGTCAGATAACCGAGCGCGTTGTTAAAAGCTGCACAATGGCGCTGGAGGTGTGCGGGGTTATTCGGTGACTCATTGTGAGAGTGCGAGTGCAGGGGGTCAGTCTGAACCCCTGCGGCTCCTCTACGCTCCGCATTCACACCCACCCATCCGCCAGTGTCCATGCGAAGGCTCTCACGGCAGCGCTGTGAAAACCGCACGCTCTCCATGGAAACCGCACCGAGGCCATGTTAACGGTGACGAGCGTGCGACGGGAGGCTTTTCAAAACGCGCCGTCTGGCTTCGTTTCAAGTCGGAAAAAAAAGTTTGCACACGCTCTCTTTGCGTCTCGACTTCCTCCACGCTCCGAAATGCTTCATACATTGAAAATATTTCTAAAAAAGGTGTACAGTACCAGTCAAGAGTTAGGCCACGCCCCCTTCTTGCTCTATTCCCTCCACGTACCATATCGTAAAGAAACAAAGTCCATCAATTACAGACTGAAGTCCATCTGTGTTCTTTGTGTTTGTTAGTCCCCTGTTGGTTCTCTGTTCTCTTATAAGGATCATTTGGGTGGCCGATTGTTTGTCAGTTACGCAGTGATTTTTAAGGGGGGGGGGGAGGGTTTAGTATAAACATCTCAGTGACACTGCTGGGATAGGAATAATGCACCTGCCAAACTAAATAATCCCTGCTTTGTGGTGGTACTATTGGGGTCCTGACCATTAGAGAACAGAGTACACAGTATGTACCGTAGAACACAAACAGATGAAAGTGGAACATGGACAAAACATGGAGCAAAAAGGGGGTGTGTCCAAACTTTTCATGGGTACTGTGTAAGTTAAAACCACGACACTGATTTATATGGGCATTTCCATCCATACTACTATTTCTCAGTGTCAAAAGTTACATTTATTCATTCATTCATTCATTATCTCCCGCTTTATCCTCTATTAGGGTCGCGGGGGGGGTTCCCCATGCCCATTCAGGGGGGAACGTCTCGGGCGCTGGGCAGATAGACCCAGGACAGAGTGCCAATCCATCGCTGGGCACAGACTCACTCATACAGACACACTCTATATGGGGCAATTTGAAAAACTCAATTGACTTGATCCATGTTTTTGGACTGTGGGAGGAAACCGGAGAACCGGGAGGAAACCCACGCAGACACGGGGAGAACATGGAAACTCCACCCAGATGGGGATTCGAACCGGGAATCCCTAGTGCTGAGAGGTGAACATGCTAAACCACTAAGCCACCGTGCCACCCAAGTTATATTTAATTAATTTCAAAATACACCGATCCTACAAACCTGTGTGTGTGCTACCGCATAAAATATACCATGTACCACCGTCATAACTTGCAGACATTTATTTTTTGCCTTCAATGGTGGATTCATCACCGTACCCCAGAAGAAAAGCCCCGGGGTGATGAAAGCTGTTTTCACGCAGCCCTATCTGACCTTCATGCCTACAGACATGAGAAACTGTACCTGAAGAGCATCCCATATCAAAAAGCTTCACGAGCAAGCTCTGTCTGGAGGAGTGGGGGCTGGGGGTGGGGGGGTTGTCGGGTTGCTCTGATCTCTAACAGTTAACAGGTAATCCGTTGGGAAAACCAGAGGGCACGACTTTGTAGCACTAGCAAAAAAAAAAACGTGCCTGGGAAACGCATGCGGTGGAGGCGCTTTGGAGTTCCGAACGCTGCGAAAGTTTGACATTCAAACTTGTAAAATTTGCACGCCGCGGTACTTTTCGCAGTTTTTTTCCGACTCGGTTCAATTCTCCGTTTCCTGAACTGAGCGCCACACTTAAAATTGCGGTGGGTCGCCGCGAGGGCCCGGAGGAACCGGCGTCAACAACTCGCTGACGCCATGCAAATGCACGGGAGACGAAATGCGTCGGGATGGGGGGGGGGGGGGGAGACAATGTACTTTGTGAGTGAGGAATTATAAAGGTGAAAGCAATTTCTGTCTAAAAGAGCAATAAAGTTCATCAGCGAGAAATGTCAAGGTAAATGCCATCGCAAATGGCCCAGCCGGGAGTGTTCTGTGAAGTTCTCGACGTTCCGAGTGCGACGTCGACGTCCCCTGCTCCGTCTCCGACTCCGACTCGCGTTATCTGGGGGAACGCCGGAGACAGTCGAGCGCTCTGTTTGGTTTTGTACGCGATTGCCTCGAATTAGTAAACACGGTGACCTTCAGCTTTACTCCCGCCGAGCCGTTATCAGTACAAAAAATCAATTGGAGACCCGGGACGGCGAGTCGGCGAGGAAAAATCACACTGATGACACTCCTCATGGAGTTCATACGGCTGAGCTTGTTTAGAAACAAAACCTAAGGAACACCAATCAGCATCCGCAGGGAAGGAAACAAACAGAGGTACCGCTTTTAAACGGCCTCCCACAATCGCCCTCATCCGGTTCTCCTGTAATGGAATTAACTTGTTGGCGCCCCTCCTATCTGCACATACACAGAGAGGCTCATCGTAGAACATGTGAGGGGGAAATGAGAACAGGGTGGAGTGTGTGTGGGGGTTTAAAAATGTGACCTCGTGAAAATCAGATCATCTTTGAACAATGCCTGATTTTAAAGGCTTGAGATTAAAGGTCATAGGCTGGTTATGAAATCAATCGCATTAGGCTTCATCAGGGTCTTCACTGTTAAGGACGCTCACGAGGAGAAGCATCACTTACAGTCCGAGCTGAAGGTTTGAGCAGCTCGGGGTGTTTTGCTTGTTTATATACTCTACGAATTTATCCATCCATTATCTTCCGCTTTATCCCATATTAGGGTCGTGGGGGAAAGGGGGGGGGGGGTTCCCCCATGCCCAGGGGAGAACGCTTCAGGCGCTGGGCAGATGCCCAGGGCAGGGCGCCAATCCATCGCTGAGCACACACTCACTCACACAGACACACTCTACATGGGGCAATTCGGAGAACTCAATTGACTTGATCCATGTTTTTGGACTGTGGGAGGAAACCGGAGAACCTGGAGGAAACCCACGCAGACACGGGGAGAACATGGAAACTTTACCCAGATGAGGATTCGAACCGGGAATCCCCAGCGCTGGGAGGCGAACGTGCTAAACCACTAAGCCACCGTGCCGCCCTCTACGAATTTATTATAATATTAATTGCACTCGTCGGGAATTTGCACTTCTTGTAGCTGCAACCCATCGCCTTGAACTTTTACAGAGCAATGACAATAAAATCAAATCTTTTTGTCCTTAAATAAAAGTGTCCCGACGGTGTTCCAACTTGGAGAACGTCCCTGAAGGGACTCCATTATGCATCAATATGTTTATAACCAAGAAATTTCACGAGTCGAGTCAAAGCCCAAGTCTAAACCTGTTTAGTTATAGTGTCATCCAATATATAAAGTATATAAAGAATCCCAAAACTTATGCATTTGTTGTTGAAAGCAGTTAAGTAATTCATACAAGTATTGATCCTGAGGCTGAATAGATATGTAAGAAACAAATGTCTGCAGGTTCGATTAGCTGCAAAACGTACAACTTGCGGGGTTTACAAACGAAATGAAACGATATTTAAGCTCCTTCTAGTGGCGTTCAGGTCCCTGGACTTGTAGCAAAAAAGCAGATCCCCCCCCCCCCAAGTTTCCCAGCTCGCACGTTGGCTTAAGGCAACAGACATTAAGCAAATGCACAGTGGACCGTAGAGAACCCAGAGGTTTAATTGCCTCGCTCAAGGGCACAAAGGCAGCAGTTATTACCTGCAATCAAACTCATGACCTACAGAGTCATAACCAAGGTCTCTGACTGATGGGCTCTCACCGTGGATACCTTGGATTGAGGAAGAAAGCGAGGGAGGTAGAGACAGCAGGGAGGGGGGTTAGAATTAGGGCGGGGGGGGGGGTGTTCCACCAGGGACGGCATGACCAACTGAGCGCGGAACTCCGACAGACAGGACCATGATGAGCAAATTAAATGGAACACCTCGGGCGATACATTACACAGGCTTTTCGTACGTGGGCACGCTCAGGCGTACACAAACACATTAATACGCTCAATTGCTCCCCCACTGACCCATACTTGCACCCAGATGCACAGCCTCTCATGTCTTGCATATGGTGCGCGTTCGCGCAGCATCCCCGCGGCCACCGTTGTGTTTACCGACTGGAGGTTTCAATAAAACAAACCTCGCGGTTCGCCCCAGAGCCGACTAATGAGTGCATAGAACGGAGGGCTGCGGGGCAATTTATCATCTCTGGCAGCTTAGGGGGTTGGAGAGGGCCAAGCTGTCATATCGGTAGCATGCGTCGGCTATTGATGCAATGGCCAAGACCGTGTACGCGTCTGTCTCGGCGCGACGCGCCCCGGTGTGGGTGCTAGAGGACATATTAAATTAGAGCTCCAATTCGGTTTCGATTTAAGCCTCCCGACAAGTCAATAATGAAGTCCGCCGTTTTTGGAAATGCCTGAAAACGCCCGCAGTGAAGTTGGCGCGCCGCTCGACACCGACTCAGTACGGGGCACAATGTGGCTGTCAATCACGGCTCACGAAATGAACTCGGGTTCCACCGATCCACACACACTCCAGGAGGGTTTTCCACAAAAATTAAAACCGAAGGAGACAAAATAACGGTTCTGGTCCTTTTCCCACAAACTCCAGAGACCAAACGGAACGGCCGCGGCGCACCCGCTGACCGAACAAGGTGTGTTCACATCACTGTTTATTCCAACATCAAAAAGCTCATCAAAGAGCAGCTCGGATTGGCTTTGTTCTTTTGTGCGATCGGCGTTCCAACGAACAGACGGGATGACGTTAAATTACTGTTTGCATTTTTTCTTTTTGGTTTTTTTGTTTTTTGTTCAACAATAACGTACAGAACTCTAGAACGTTCCTTTACAACGAACAATGAACAGTTGTGTTTGCCTTCCAGTAGAATCCACATCAAACAAACGCGCCATCGTACCTTCAACTCCTAAACCACACGACCGAAATCTTATATTAAAGGAACAGGTTTCTACATTGTCCTGCAGTTTTAGTAAAACACACAATGAGCTAATTTTAAACACAAGGCTATTATATTTTTGAGCGAGCCGTCAACAGGGCACCGCGCAGCTTGATTCGGGGTGTGTCAGTGCGTCGTGACAAAAGACTAAAGGTATTTATTAATGATCGTGGAATTGGAACTGAGATTCACATATAAACAAAAATAAAAAAGGATGGACAAATGGTATACTGTAACCTATCCCATCACCGAGTGACAACACAAAACATTCCTCCTGCTCTCAACCCCATCCAACATTTATAAGGTCAGTAGAACACTGAGCACTACCTTCAGAACATCCTGCCTTCAACGGGTATCAGGTTTTGCACAGATAGTTTTAGACCTCATGCTCTAAATAAACATGGATACACAGGGCCACACAGGGGGTTGCTGAAGCCTATCCCAGCACCACTGCAGAAGGTACTAAAACCTTTAAAAAGTGCCACACAAATGAAATTGTCTTGACATGAAATATTCTTAGTGTGCCTTTTTTTTTTTTTTTTTTTTTTCAACCCCAACACACGCCCCCCATCATGGTGACAAAGACATTATAAGAAATAAATATATCAAAGCTGGATTTAATTCAACGCAGCAACAGTTGTATCAGTATATTAGGAACCCCCAAGTGTTTCTCTCGCACCATTTTATCTTCACTGGCAGCCATCAGCTGTTGATTAACGGCGGAGAAAAAAGCCGGGCTGAAGGGGAAAACAACAACAAAAAGAGGTCTCCAGGTTCTCATGGGATAGATGCTGGAGTCATCAGAAAAAAAAGAAATAAATAAAAATGTGTGAGGTGTGCATTTCGGAGTGCAGCGGCTCGTTAGATTTCACACCGATACCCCGCTGGATTCGGCGGGAGATGTTTTTTCGTTGTGGTTTGCGCTCTGCCTCACTCTTCTTTATGCCTGTTATTCAATACAGGAAGCAGTGACAAAGGAGCACTTACAGGGCTGACATGTAGACACGGCTCGGGACACGGTACGACGGCTGATATGGGATCAGGACCAAAACTCTCGATGACAGAATATACAGCCAAATAACGGGGGGGGGGGGGGGGGGGGCACTGTTGTATTATTGATCACATTAATAGATAACCTTGAGGGAACATACGAGATTAAAAACGAGCATCCGACACCAGTGATGGAGATAGAACAGACAGTTCTTTAACTTTACGGGGTTTTTTTAGGGTTCATTCTAAGATTTAGGGTTCAAATACTAGGGTGGTGCTCCAAACAACATGTCCACACTAGGGATGGGACAACTCATCATTTTTGCAATTAAAAACATCAGAATTAATAATTAGTAGGAGCGCCTTAACATCGTCACGACGACATTCATAAGAAACAAAAACAAAGCCAGAAGTTTAGACCGAATGACACAATTAGCAGGACTGTTCGTTATGGCATATATTATCGTTCGTTATGGCAATATTGTGCACCCCAATTTTTAAAGACTGTTTACCCCATGGGAGGTGACAGCAGGAGGACGTTATAAATCATGGACTGGATCCAGAAACAAATAAGTTTCCAAATAGCCGTCCTGGCCGATGGTAATCCTATAACGCATCTTTGGGACGAGGTACGGCCTGATTAGTGAAGGTCAGTGCTCTGCGGCACATGTGAGAACCTATTCAAGTCCATAATATTCCTGCAGGACAACTTATTAACATCAAATAGAATCAATCTAATCCATGAATCTACGAAATGCATCGCTGATGCTGTGAAGGTCAAATGAGGTGCAACCTGCCATTTGATCAGTAAAATAATAAACACTTATAAAGTTGAAATTCTATACGTAGGTCACTTAAAGTGACTTTTACAAACAAAGCCATATCATTATCCACGTACATGACCTGGGAGATAAAGACTAATGCCGCTGCTGATGATGATGCCTGGCCGAAAGAAAACCCTAATAAATCTGAATACCCCTTTCTGAAATATGAACAGTGGCTCGGTGTACAGGAGGGGTGTATTTATAACTGCGGGATCTGCGTGTGTCCCAGTTACAAAACCCATAAAAAAAGATATAACGTCTACTCCAAAGAGTGTTAACTAGATCATAATAAAAAGAAACAGCTTCAGCAATAATGCATGATAAATCACGATACACCACTCCAGGCATCCCATGGTTTAGTTTAAATCTGTCTGTTAACCTCAAGTCCTGGAACCCAGCACCAAGCACATGCTTGCCCTGCCCTGTGGCATCTCATTGTGGCAACTGATGAAATGTAATAAAAGGAAAGAGCTACTCGGCCGAAATGATTCCTAAAAACGTTGCTGCACCTTGGGATAAGGCGTCACGAAAGCTTCTGTAGGTGAAATGTAGATCGGTCCCAACATTTTTGTCCAAATAATTTACGTTTATAAGATACCAAATCGACTGAATAAGGAACCCTTAAACAACTACTGCTCATAATGTATTTATTATTTCAAGGGCTGCTATTCAGACACTAACTGTATTATAGATACTTTATTGATCCCAAAAAGATATTCAGGAATCATATTCCTGCGTTTACAAGCGTGGGCTCTTGTCCTGGTTCGAGATGACAGGTGAATATCGGAGGCGCCATAGTAATAAAAAAAGAATTTATATAATAAATAAACCAATACACACAGTGCCCTCCTATTGTGCCTTTGGCTGAATTTATTAGCCGGATTATATCGGTTCTTAACATCTTGCGCAGAGAGGAAGTGCACGGCGTTGGTGCAATGGCGTGGCACTCCATAATGACCAACACTAAGAATAAAGGATAACAGATAACAACACCCACCGAGAGTGAGCACGCTGCCCCCGCGCAGCAGCTCCTAATTGGACACATTGTCCATACATGATTGATTTGATTCTAATTAAGCACTGAAGAGGGGAGCGCAGTGAGATCACAAGGAAGAGGGACGAGGAGAGAGTGCTCAACAAATGGGCAGAAGCTGTATTAAATATTTAACCCTCTAATTAGACGCACTGGAAAGAAGGAGAACGGCTATTATGATGATCAGAGAGAAGGAGCAAAAAAAAGAAAAGAAAAAGACAGAGAGAGAGGGAGAATAAGACAAGCAGGATGATTAAAGACCACTATAACCGTCCAGCGCAAACTACATCATCCGGTACTTTCATCAGTTTTAAGTCTCGAGACGCAGTGTTAAATGTTCGTGCAAAGCCAAACACGGGCGTCACATTATCCCCGTCATCTGTGAAGTTTTCTCGTGTCTTCTATATACATGTGTTTCAATGATGAATAACTGATTCAATTACAGAACGACTGTTTAACAGACTCATTCAAACCAATCACAACCCTCTGACGTTTTAAAACGGTCTCGTCTGTGTTCTAAAGCACTGAGGACGTGTCTTACAGGCACGACGGAACAAAGAACACACAACTGAGGCTCAGTGCTTATAGTATATGGTACTAGCCGCTTGGCACGGCCTTGTGATGAGCTTTCCTGTCCACTAATCACAGAGTTGTTGAGTAGGGATGGGATGATTTATCATTTTTTAAATTAATTGCAAACAAAAATCATTCAATACATTGAAAATAAAGTTCCATGTGTCTGTTACAAGGAAAACTTGTCTTACAGGAAAAAAAAAAAATTCTTTCAAATGGAAATTATTCATTTATCTATGATCTTCCGCTTTATCCTATATTAGGGTCACGGTGGGGTTCCCCATGCCCATCCAGGGGAGAACGTCTCGGGCGCCGGGAAGACACATCTAGGACAGGGCGCCAACCTATCGCTGGGCACACACTCACACACAGACACACTCTATATGGGGCAATTTGGAGAACTCAATTGACTTGATCCATGTTTTTGGACTATGGGAGGAAACCGAGGAACCCGGAGGAAACCCACACGGACACGGGGAGAACATGGAAACTACACCCAGATGGGGATTCGAACCGGGAAATCCCAGCACTGAGAGGCGAACATGCTAAACCACTAAGCCACCCTGCCGCCCAAATGGAAATTAACTTTAAAGTAATCTACTCACAAAAGAATTTAATATTGTGTTTCGTTCCTGTCATTTCTGGCACTTTTTTAGTAAAGTTAATTATTGCATACTAATCAGAATTATCGTATAATCGTGATAATTTTAAGCAATAACCAAATCGTCTCACCCGTAGTGGTGAGACATCTTTAGACGCTTCTCGGTGGTTTGTAAAGAGTACATAAACCTTCACAGGATCCTAAAGACTAAGCATATTGGATGTGGAAACAGGGGGAAAAAAAAAAAAAAAAAAAAAAAAAAATGGTGTGGATTTTAATCGTTAACGCACGCATGCACACAATTATACTTAAGTATTCTGGACCAACCTCTTAATCCGTTCAAGCACAAACAATCTGCTGAAATGCTGCCATCGTTGATATGGAATACATTTTGCTGTGATAGCCAAGAAAAAAAAAAAAAAAAAAAAAAAAAACGCAGACCACTTCCATAAACGCACTGCCGTTAAAAGGGACGGGTTTAGTGAATCATTTCCACGTGTTTGGTGTCTCCCTCTTCATCGCGCTGCTCTCCGGCCTCGTTACGATCTGCGACGACTTCTTGACGAGCACAAATTTCTGATGAGCGATGGCGATATGAGTCAGCAATCACCAAACAACAATCTTTTACATAAATCATTAGGAAGCGCTCGGGCCGCACACGGTTTCACGCAGAACTTTATGTGGGAGCCTATAAAACGATTAAAAGCCATTATGACCTCACAATAAATTCAATGCTTCCCAGATTTAAAGGCATTAAGACGTTTACACACAAGGTCAGGAATGTCTTGTAAAAAAAAAAAAAAATGCCGAGCTCACAGTAAATAAGTCCGCGCGCATAAATATTATAACTGGACGAATGCCCGAAAAGGAAATCAATGGTTTTTGAGCAGGCAGCTGATTTATGCACAGCTGGGAACCGAAAGGGCCAGCGCTGAACGTCTGTCAATATTTTACCAAATAACTAAACTAAAAAAAACAAATAACTTTTATTTTGTAACATTCTGGATGTGACACGGGCGTGGTAGCTCGATGCTTAGCGTACGGGGCTTTGAATCCAAAAGTTGGAGGTTGAATCCTAAGTCTTGTGGAGTAACCTTCAGTGGGCCCTTGAGCATGGCCCTTAACCCTGATGACTTCAGGGGTATCATGCATCATGACGGACCCTGTGCTCCAAGTCACTTTTAGTAAAAGTGTCTTAATTTAATGTATAATAAACGCTCATTTTATATAACAACTGGTTGATAATGTGATTTGTTACGTGTTTTATTAAAGGACAGAATGTTTCCTGCTCGCAATAACTTTGGTGAGATGTTTGCTTCAACAACAAAACAAAAAAAAACTTGTTTATTACAAAGCAAAAGCAATCAAGACCTATTCTCCGCAATCACAACCCACAGACCGGTCCAGCAACAATTCTAAAAGACGTGAAGGACATAGGAAGATGTGCTGCACATGGTACACGCATGAAGACGAGGAAACAAATGGAGTGAGCATGGGAGTGAGCACGGCCGATGGTCACGTCAGTATTTCGTGCCTGACCACTGAATAAACGGTTAATATACACAGATCTCGGATAACTCCCGAAGCACATTACCACAACAATGCGAAGAACGAGCGGCATGTTGAAATTTTAATGCAAGGAAAACAAAAATAGAAGAAAGGGAAAAGACCGGAGGAGCTGGATAAGTCATGACATGACTTGCTCTAGCATCTATTATTCAGCCGGGCTTTTTGGGTGAACTCAATAATACATGAAAGTTTAACGAAGCGGCTACATGCACTGTAAAATGAATGAATTATTAGTTCCTATGGACGAGATGGAGAGAAAGGGTGTGACCCGAGGTTCTATTTTAAGATCTACAGTAGTCTACGGTCCGAAAAAATTGTACAGCATCTTTAACTGGAAATGACCAGACCTGGTCCCCAACCTGGTCCCCCAAACCGCCCCAGTGTGCCATTGTCAGTGACCTTTACAACCACCTATTAGCTCCGTGGCGACTCCCAGCTGAAATAGCCATCAGACAGGTTTCAGTGAACTTCTAGTCCCACACTATTTTCGCTTCAGGTAATTAACTAAAAATAGCTGGTGATGGGGGGGGAGAAGAAGAAGAAGAAAAAAAAATAATAAAAAATAAAAAAAAAGGTGCTCCACAAAAAAAAGACATCGCCAATGACGAGCCTTTTATTAAACCATTCAAAGAAGGTCCAAGTCAGAATATGAAGGTTGCACTGCGGCACTTAACAGCCACCTTGTTCAAGGTTAAATAGATTTAGCTCATTTATTTTTAAAGCTGAAGCAGGATTCAGCAGCACACAAAAAAAAAAAAAAAAAAAAAAAAACCGAGAAAAAAAAAAAAAAAAAAAAACCTGTAATATGATCGGCCCTTACAATTGATATGATTATCGAGTAACCAAACCTTATCTGGTGTTTTAATAGATCCGTCCTCTGGTTTAAGCTGGATTCATGTCCAGCCTTTGTGTTGATGTTCTCATACCACGTTACATTTCTGACTTGAGTGCACGTCATTAATAAACCTAATAATGAGTTAATAACTCGACACGGTGATCAAAACGTCTTATCCTTATTACTCAGTAATTAAGATCAGCAGCAGCACTTTGCACAGCAGTCAAACTGCTCGCACATCATTACAAGGTGAGGGTCTTTTTTCATTTATTTTGGTTTATTACAGCAGTCTAACCAACAAAGACAACACATCAAACACATCCTGCAAAAACTGCAGACTACACTGGGAATATAAAGACAAAAAAAAGTCATCTGTTCATTTTCTAAACAGTCTCTTCTTATTTGACATGTGCTTGAGCCTATTCCAGTGCTCACTGGGAAAAAGGTAGGAACATCAGGAGACACTGATACGTTCGGACAGCATTCAGACACATACACCACTATGGATTATTAAGCATCTCCAGTAAACCTGACCCACATGGCTTCATACTGCCAAACATCTCCCATGCAGATGCAGGAGAACATGCAAAATACACACAGAAAGAAGAAACTCCACCTGCATGCCAAAGAGGAAATCAACATGCCGTCCTTGGATTTAAAAAGACAAATGCTGTGATAAAAATAAAGAGGAGGGGAAGTTAAAAGCAAACTAACTTTATAAATCTAATGGAAATAAAAAAAAAGGGACAATAAACCAAACGTCTCATGCAGGGACAGAGATTGTGTCGTATTTATGAAGTGTACATCGGCGGCAGTGTTTATTTTAAATGCTATTTAAAATGCATGCTGTGAAATGATGCTGCCTCAACAGGATTGAGCTTGAATAAAGAGAAAGGTGCGTGCGGGTCGTACGTCTTTAATAGGGTTTTTTCCCGGTTCGAATCCCCATCTGGGTGGAGTTTCCATGTTCTCCCCGTGTCTGCGTGGGTTTCCTCCGGGTTCTCCGGTTTCCTTCCACAGTCCAAAAACATGGAACAAGTTAATTGAATTCTCAAAAATTGCCCCCTATAGAGTGTGTCTGTGTGAGTGAGTGTGTGCCCAGCGATGGATTGGCGCCCTGTCCTGGGTCTATCTGCCCAGCGCCCGAGACGTTCTCCCCTGGATGGGCATGGGGAACACCACCGCGACCCTAATAGAGGATAAGCGGAAGATAATGAATAAATGAATGAATGAATGAATAGATCACACATCCTCGGTGACATGTTCTTGACGAGCTCCTACAATGTCACATTTATTTCTGTTGAGATTCACATTCACCCCCCACCTTATCTTGTACTGATGATGGAGATTTGGACCACTGCACTAAGTCTTCTCCACAACATCCCAAAGATTCTCAGTGGGGGTTCAGGTCCGGACTCTGTGGTGGACGATCCCCGTGTGAAGATGACGATGAGACCTCATGTTCCCTGAACTGCTCTGTCACAGGCTTGAGCATCTCTTTCACAACCCCGGGACGTGTCCTTCCACATGATGTTTAACAAATGAGAGTTCGATGCAATAACTGTCTCGAACCTATAAGTGCTTTAACTTTTTTTAGGGAAGGCAGCATATATATTTCAGCTTACTTATTGGTACTTTTTTGATGGGGGGAGGGGGGGTTATAAACATGGTGACTGACTACATTATTCCACTGCAGAAGCTAAAATGAACAAACATATTTGATCAGTGGTTTAATGTTTAATAGGAAACATGTCGATGCATTAACTGTGTATGAGCGCTGCCAGCGCAGACAGACAGACAGACAGACCAAATGTTCTGTTCAAGATGCGATTATTAATGCAACACAACCACGATTCCACAAAGCAACAAAATACAACCCTGTGTTTTACTCCATAAAAGTATTCTTTACTTATTAAAAAGCACATGTAAAAAAAATGTATAAAAAAATAAAAACTGGACTATTATTTAATTCTCTGATTTATTTAAAATTAAACTCAAGCAGATAGTCATTGTTCTGGGTTTAACGTCGCTCAGCCGTACTCACAACGCTGGTTCCAGGGGAGGATGAGATGAGCGGGTGTTGTGCTGAGAGCAATCGAAATTTGCATATTAATGGGACTGAACTGAATTTCTAGACGAAGGTTAAAAAAAAGAAAGAAAGAAAGAAAATAAAATAGGTGCCCTCCACCAAATCCCTTCAGATCACAACTCCACAACGCTCTCAATGCAAAGTGTTCATTACGTTACACAGCTTCACACTCTGCAGACTATTTTATAAAGTCACATTTTTATACCAGGCATACATTCAACAAATGTCTTTTTGGGGAAGAGAAAAAAAAAAAACTCCATTCATTAAAACAAATGAATGACTATTTGATAAACATTATGAATATATAATGATGAGTTAAAGTAATTAGTCTCATTAAATGCTCACCATGTGCTGGCTTTTCGAGTCGGTGAATCAGAGCCTGATCAGGTTAATCCAATCTTGCTGAAATCAAGACGGACAGCTTATAAAAAAAATAAATAAAATAAAAAACATTTCACTGTGACATGCCGCTGTCATCGGATATGTGACAACCACCAAAGCCGACCGAGTTATAACCTATCCATCTTTTCAATTCGCTCCCTCACTCGGTCTCACCCTCCCTCCCCTCACACGCTGCCATTCTCCACCTCTCGCGCGCCCTCACCCTCGTTCCCTTTCTCACGCTATCTTTTTCTGTCTCGGCGCTGGGTGGCTGCGAGGTTCAGGAGGTTGCAAAGAGGACACATCTGTTCTGAGGACTATAAAAAGACAAGGTCTCAGGTACTCTCAAACCCAGAGCCAATCACACTGAGGAAGTTGGAGTGGGAATTGGGCTTCGGAGAGAGTCTGAGGAATTATGCGAGGCACGGCGAGAAATATAGATTTTAAAATCCAGATTCTCTGCTTTGGTTCATAGCTTTAGTTAACAATGGGATTAAAGATGATCATGCTTGTGTAAGTGTATCTGATGCAGCAACCAGCAAAATTCATTATTCATTCATTATCTCACGCTTTTTCCTCTAGTAGGGTCGCGGTGGGGTTCCCCATGCCCATCCAGGGGAGAACGTCTCGGGCGCTGGGCAGATACACCCAGGACAGGGCACCAATCCATCGCTGGGCACACACTCACTCACACAGACACACCCTATATGGGGCAATTTGGAGAATTCAATTGACTTGATCCATGTTTTTGGACTGTGGGAGGAAACCAGAGAACCCGGAGGAAACCCACGCGGACACGGGGAGAACATGGAAACTCCACCCAGATGGGGATTTGAACCGGGAGTCCCTAGCGCTGAGAGGCGAACGTGCTAACCACTAAGCCACCGTGCTTATATTTTTTAAATATTTGCATAAAGCGCTGGGATCCAGGTTCAAATCCCAATCTGGGTGGAGCTTCCACATTATCCTCTTGGATTTCTCTTGGTTTCCTCATGGATTCAAGGTGAATGGCCTAAACTGCTGCCATATTGTGTATGCGTGTCTGTGCGCCCAAAAATTGACCCTTTCCTGGGTGTATCTGCCCCACAAACTTCCCTGGATGAGCACGGGGAACCTCCCCGCAACACTAGGCCCTAGTATAGGACTAAAGATAACAGAGGATGTTGGGCGATCATTCTAAAGGTTGTGGGTTCAGATCCCTGGACTGCTAAAGTTACCAATGTGGGTCCTTGAACAAGACCCTTAACCCTCATAACTGTGGAGGGCTGTATGGTGAACCCAGTGCTCTGACCCCAACCATTAAGTTGGGATACTTGTAAATCGCTTTGAATGAAGGTGCAGTGGGGGCATTCTTTATGCAACCATGCCATGCATAACATAGCATTTAGTTTTTGCACCACCGTAGACCATATACCAAACTTCTTGAAGTAGTTAACCACTGCTGAGGTGCCTAATAATGCTCTCTTGGGATGGTTTTGAAACATTTTCTTGGCTGACGAGCTTCAACAAGTCCTTTTCTTGGAGATTTTCCGTATCCATGAAATAATAAAGTGCCATGAACATAAGGCTTTAAGAGCAGAGTTCTTTACACAAAGCCCGGATCCCACTCAGATACCAATGCTATATTTTATTGAATTAATAAAGACTCTCTCTCTCTCTCGCTCACGCTCCCCAACACATAGGCGCCTTCATGCAAAGATCACAATAAAGATACACAGATAATAAAACTGTCAGAGCAGAAAGAAAATGACTCTTCATCTCCATACATCATAATCATCTCATTCATTATTTAAAGAAATAACAATCCTCTCATTTATTCCCACAAGGTCTGAATTCTGACATTAACCCGTTAAAGTACAGCACTGCAGCTGAAGCCCCGATGAACTTTGATTTAACGTGGATGGATGACTCCTGAACCTCAGGTCACAAAGGAACAGCCGACGTACTGGAGCACATGCCGCACGCTAAGAGATTAGATAACGAGTTCTCACTTTCTCACAAGTGAGTGGGAGGTTGGAGCGTGCGATCGGTAAGTGTGGGGCCTGAGCCTGCGCCGCTTAATGTGAAGAACATTTTAAAATCATGATTGAAAAGCTTTTTAATTTCATCACATTCAGGATTACATGATACCACTCTATTCATTATATACCACATCCCGTTGCTATTAGTTACCTTGTTGTAGCATTCATTCATGTACAATGACAGCCGAAATTCTGGACACGCCCCTTTTCGCCCAGTTTCACTTACTGTATAGTCGACTTTGTAGTTCTACAATTCCATTCTGTAGTCCATCTGTTCGTGTTCTACAGTACATACTGTGTACTCTGTTCTCTAATGGTCAGGACTCCAATAGCACCACCACAGAGGGATAATCAGGTAGGTGCATTATTCCTATCCCAGCAGTGTCACTGAGGTGTTTAAATGAAACTCCCCGTCAACACATCAGTGTCACTGCAGAACTGACAATAAACAATCCACCACCCAAATGATACCTCTTCTGTGATGCTCCTGAGAACCAACAGGTGACTAACAAAACAAAGAATACAGATGGACTACAGGCTGTAATTGTAAAACCTCAAAGTCCACCTATATGGTACATGGAGGGAAATAAAAAATTGAGCAAGAAGTGGGCGTGTCCGAACTTCTGACTTTCGTAGTTAGTTGCATCCAACTTCACATCATACAGATGTACAGGGTACGGGGTCAGCGTATGGCCGATGCAGAATGAACGGATGATCCAAGCGCAGGTTCTCGCTGATGTTAATGAACAATAATAATTATAAAAATCCTCCCCGTTCAAGATGCCGTCACTTACCGAGATCCAGCACAGCGTTAATGCTATCCCGGTGCTTTTTGTAATGAATCACTGTAAGCAATAAAGTCTGCCGGCTAAGCATCGAAAACATTTTTCATTCGCTGCTTTAAGAAGAAAATGGCAAGTGCTTCAGGACAGGGAAAAAAAAAATGTAAAAATGGGACAGAGGGGGGAGAAAATAAAAAAATGAGAGCATGCGAGAGAACGGGCGCGAGAGAGAAAGAACACGGATCAGCTGTTTGTATCTAAACGAGCCTGTAACATTCTCTTCACCATCGCACAAGTCAAAACAGACAACTATTGTGTGAGCATGACCCTCCCATATCCCACAAGACCCTGCATGATGAATGGGCCTTCCAGAGCCTACGGCCCCCTCCGCCACCTCTCCCGCCTCTCTTCTTCTTCCCATGGCTGCACCTCTCTTTCCCCCTCAGCCCGAGCCGGCAGCCCCGGACTCGCTCTCCCTCTTTGTTGCGTTCTCCTTTATTTCGGTTACTCCCTTGCCCTTACAGTCGGAGAGATTAATGTGTGTTTCACTACTCTTTGACTCCGTACTGTGCTCTGTCACGATAACACATTACTCCCCCCCCCCCCCCACCACGACTTTAAATCACAGGTCCAACGAGATTTTCCGGCTTTTTGAACAGTGCTGGATTTCCAGAATAATGTTTTTTTTCTTCCTCTTCTAAAGGATTATGACGCCCGCAGGGGACACAGGCACATCAATAACACCTTTGAAGGGAATGGTGACATTTTGGTAGATGAGGTGGGAACGTATAACGCAAAATACAGCATCGTAGATGCGAATCGAGGATGGCGACGCCTACACACACACACATATATATATATATATATATATATATATATATATATATATATATATATACATACATACACACACACATAACCACACTAGAATATATATGGATATATATATATATATATATATATATATATATATATATATATATATATATATATAAATAAATAAATATGGATATATGGGTCTCAGTAGTACATTGGTACTCAGTACAACAGAATGCATCGTGATTCCATTAAACGCCAACGATGCTCGTATATGAAGTTAAAGCAGTTCGAGGGGTGAATTGAGAAACAAGTGAGAATTTGTACCGAATTGATTTGTTCTGTTCTGAATACGGGTTCTGCAAACACTAAACGCTTTGTTAGGGCTTCGGAACTGCAAAACGTAGGAAGAACAGACCAAGTCATCAATAACAGTAAACAAAGGAACAAATGAACGCTGCACTGAACGCACAGATTTATAACGGTTAGCTTCGTTTTACAACGAGAAAATCATTAATCTCGTTTAATAACCTAATGTTCTAACTCACCTGTGATGGAGCCATTACTGTGATGTGTGTAAATTCTAAAAAATACAGTACCAGCCAAAAGTTTGGACACGCCCCCTTCTAGTTCCTCCACTTATCATATAGATGGACAATTACAGACTGTAGTCCATCTGTTCTCTTTGTGTTTGTGAGTCCCCTGTTGGTTCTGTGTTCTCTGTTGGTCAGCACCATCACAGAACAGGTATCATTTGGGTGGTGCATTGTTTATGGTCAGTTCTGCAGTGACACTGATGTGGTGAGGGTGTTTTTAGTGCAGCAGTGCTGCTGGATTTTCATTTAAACACTGAGACACTGCTGGGATAGGAATAATGCACCAACCAAATGCTCCCTGCTCTGTGGTGGTACTATTGGGGTCCTGACCATTAGAATGTACTTTTGAATTAAGATGTATTTTCTCAGGTGTCTTCAAACTTTTGAATGTCTGTCTGCATCTGTCCCGCTATTTTTTTTCATGTAAGGTATTTTAAGAAGTTAGATAAATCGTACGGCGTGAAGCATAAAAGGTAAAACAACAAATACCTATAAAAATACCCTGAGAACAATAAACGGGATAGTTACATAAACCTTTAATCTTCTTTAAAAACTTCAAGCCATTAAGAAAAAGCCGGAAATCCTGACTCGAAACAGTTTTACTGATCCAGGGTTTTGATTCGCGGTAAAAAAGAAATAAAGAAAAGATTAATGTGGGCTTTTTATTAGGCGCTCTTTAATTCACCCACATGTGTGAAAATGCTCTCGCCAAATCCTGTAACAACGTCTTCCGCCGTTAAATATCATCTAGCGGAGAGGGAGAGGGAGAGGGACGAACTTTAAAGACACTTAAACTTTGGAGAACTTGCCAAGAAAGAAAATCCCCTGAATAAACAACCTCTTCATTTTCTTCACATAAAAATACAGCATACACAATAAAGCGGGAGGAAATGTGATCCTGGATAAAGGGGAATGAAAGGTTTATAATCGGCAGATCAATATTAAAAACACATTTAGGAAAATCTGTGGCAGGGGTGTGGAGGAACGGATGAGACCAGGGAGTTGGGGTGGAACCGAGGACCTCTTAACCTTAGACTAGGGTCGTGAGGGAGGGGGGTTCCCCATGCATGCCCATCCATGGACCAACATTTTATGCAATGGGCAGGTACACCCGGGACAGGGGATGGACACACCATAAACTAAGGAAGTTATTTAGGAACCAAAACAAGAATAATCATGCTGTAAGCCTATGGGTTCCCCATGCCCATCTAGGGGAGAACGTTTCAGGCTCTGGGCAGATACACCCAGGACAGGGAGCCAATCTATCGATGGGCACACACTCACTCACTCACACTCGCACACTATATTGGGCAATTTAGAGCATTCTATTTACCTTGAATCCACATTTTTGAACTTTGATTTCCTTTTGGGAGGCAATCGGAGAGCCTGGAGGAAACCCACGTGGACACAGGGAGAACATGGAAACTCCAACCAGATGGAGATGTGAACGTGCTACCCACTAAGCCCCCGTGCCGCCCACCTCTACATATAATATGTAAAATTTTTGAAGCGTGAGAGTTTGAATATTTACATTTTAATGACTAAAATCAGGATGCTTTGTGCAAATCTTTAAAAATAAAATAACTTGAACTTAAATCTTAATAGATACCAGCGCAACGTCCTTAATTGTCGCTCAGGAGGAAACGAAATCGAGCTGAATTAAAATGCACCACACAGGCGGCCTGTTCTGGGGGCATCGGTGTCGAGAGAGGGCTTTTAGTATGCACATAACCGAGTTCATATGACAAAACATCAGGCAAATGGAGTCCTTTAAGCGCCGCAGAATCACAGCAGGAGCGGCTTAAGGCCCGGCCCAAGTCTCTTCAGGACCGAGACGAATCTGTGAAGGATCACTCTCTCTCCTGCCGCAATCCTATTCTCCTCCTATCCTCCGTTTGTTCTCCTTTCTGCGGAACCTCGATCTTTCATTACTGAAGTTCAGGCAAAAAAGGCTGAAAGGAGTTGCGTTGCAGTGGGGGGGTAGAGAGGTTAAAAAAAAAAAAAAAACAGCCCCAGGTGAAAAGAAATTGAATTCAAAGAGAAGAATAATATCGGCAAAAGAAAGGCCGACGAGAGACATTACTTGAGATGTGGAACACGGCAGATGAGATGTAGCACTCGGAGCAACATTAAGGTAGAAATGATAGCAGTGCAGAATGGAGGAGTGTAGAATATCTTTAAATGAGGCTGCATCTAAAATGGTGGTAATAGAAGACACACTGGCTCCCTTAAGGATAACCGCGGCGTATTGTTCCCAGAAATGTGCCACGTAGTACAATGTCACTGCTCCCTTAGCATTTTCGCCAGCGCTGAATGTAGCAGCATGTAACATTACTCAACAGATTACATTACGGTGTGCGTTAGGTTGAGGGCACGGCGGCATGCGTGTAAGGTCACGGCGAGTTGACGTACCCATACGTAAGGCTCTGCAGGTGCTCAGGCACACGGGTTTGAGGTCGGGATCGAAACGACGTAGGGTTTTTCCAGGTGAACGGTTGGTACACCCTGTGGCTGAAACTCGCACCATGCGTCCTGCACCATGACTCAGGTCTGACTTCATTTAAAATTAAAGGTCTCGCTGTGAGGACAAGAACGCAGGACGAGTAATCATCCAGTGGAAGCTGAGTTTTAATTTGTGTACTTCCAGAATAAAGCTGTTATTTCGGAGGAACAGGTGCATTGGAGCTTGGGTGATGTTTTGGGGCAAAATATCATCATGAATGTTTATTTGGGGCAAGCTGGAAGTACGAAGTGGATCACAGTCGATCACACTGACAATATATCTCAGCTCATCATCTTAACCACTTAATCCTCATAGGGGAGGGGTCATGTGAGGAAGTTCTCCATGCCCTTCCAGGTGCGAACGTTTCAGGCGCTGGGCAGATACACCCAGGATATGGCATCACAGGACATGCATACAGACACACAGCAAATAGGGCAATTCAGAGCAGCCAATTCACCTTAAATCCATGTTTTTTAAATGTAGGAGGAAACTGGAGAACCAGGTAAACCCACACAGACACAATGTTTTTAATCCACCAAATTAAGGTGTGTGTGTGTGTGTGTGTGTGTGTGTGTGTGTGTAATTGTCCAGTTTATTAAGCAGAGAGGCTGTTTGTCTTCATTTAGAGCAACATATGTGAGACAAATACACCTGATTACACTGTGCAACCCTGCAAGGTGGTAGATTAACAGCCTTCAAGCTTAAATGCTATTATAAAAGTGATATAAACCTGCTAAAAGATAAACATTAAAATAAACGAACTCAAACACAAATCCAGTACGTCACAATAATGGAAAGCAGCAGTTATGGACGTCGCGATCCAAAGTCCAAGCGAGTGATCTGTATCTGGATCGAAATAAAACACAGTCCGTCGCTTTCTGCCATTCATAAAAAAGGAGTCAATAGGGCATTTTAACCATCGACACACAAACAAGAAGCATTACTATCTTTGCAGAAGCTGCATATCTCCACATAGGATTCTAAGAGCTGGAGCCTATCCCTGTGCTGATTAGGGTGGGAGGCAAAGAAACACCCCGGACAAATCACCAGTCAGAAGAAACACATTGTCTTCAGTTCAGCTGAGCTGCAGGTCTTTGCAGTGTTGGAGAAACCCATGCACCCATGCATTACAGAGGAGAACATGAAAATCACAACAAGAGCAACCAGGTTCTCCTTTAGAGCTGGTGGGCAGCGCTACCCACCTGATCACTCTGTTGCTCCAGATATAATGACGTGAAGAGTGGTCTTTTACTGGGATGAGCTCAGGCATTAGAGATTGATACAAACACACACACACACACACACACACACACAAACACAAACACACTCCACAGACACACCACCTACATGCTAAAAAAAGCATGGGAACTCCGCTCATGTGAATTTGATATCGCTGCTCTTTATCCGGTAGAGGCTTCCACTTCTGATAATCAGACATTCTCTTCAGAACTCATGCGAGTGTCAGTCCTGTAGCAAGACGCAGGTTTGCGCTACAAAAAAAAAAATAATAATAAAAAATAAATAAATAAATAAAACGCTGCACCTGAAGCAACTTATCATCCTAGTTTGGCTTCATCTGATCTTACAAACCCCTAAAGACTGAGCTCTTCACAAAGACAGATGGGAATAAAGAAAGAGTGGCAAAAAAAAAAAAAACGGCACAAAGGGAACACAAACAAAGGCAGAACGAAAGAACGAACAAGAGCTAGAAAGTGCAGCAGAAAGCAATGAAAGAAGGAATTAACGAAAGCATAAAAGGAAAGACTTTTCTTTGCAGATATGTAAAGGTCGCGGGGCCATGGCGGGACACACACATCACTCAACACCACTTCAGAGCAAAAACCACTACAGAGCAAAACAAACCATCAACTTCGGCACGGAGAAGTCAACGGGACGCGAGAGCGGGAAAGAAAAATAAAAAACCCAGCTCTGGTGATCAGTCTGCATTTTCCCCATGACCCATTTACAGAGAACTCGTTTTCGCCAACTTTGTCATCCCATCCATATGCAGCAGGATGATTTATCTTCTCTTATGTCCTTGAAAATACTTCAAAGCAGCGAGCCCAGGGGAGAAATATGTTCAGTGCAATTTGTTCATCGGGCAGAGGGTTTAACAAATGCCCGTACCGTGCCTTCACTTTGGATTAGAAAACACACGCACTGATCCGCTCACGCCTTAAAAAAAAAATGTAAAAAAAAGAGCACAAGAGGCCGAGCGCAAAAAAAAAAACCTACACGGCGGCCCGCATTTTCTAATAAACATTATTAACCGTGAAATTAATTTATGAACTGCATCTTAATATGGAACCATTATGAACTTGCTGACAGCTGAATTAGAAATATCTCTTGAGGGAAAATAAGAAGCGAATTTGAGGGACATTATACAAGTGTTATTCAGCACTCCACATCATTTTAATCATAATTACAGTGTAATGTTTGTGCCTCGCGAGATTAAAGAGTCTTTTAGAAACATTAGCGATAGCTGCGTCTAAAATCACCTCCTCCCTGCTAGGTGTGAATGCTTACTATGTGCAAATATTCAATAGGCAGACTCAGGAAGGCCTGTTCACAAACATAAGACACAATCACACCAATGAAAATAAAAAGTTTGTCTGGGGTTGCATGTATTCTACGTACTTTTTTTTTACGTTATGTAACTACTGCACACCAAAAGAGCAGCGAGTACTACTCTAGTATGTACTGTATAGTATACCATTGTTACCACTATTGTGGTAAAGCAGCAAGAAGGTGCTGGGTTTGATTCCCAGATAGAGAACACGGGTTACTTTCTATATAGATTTTGCAGGTTCTCCTTATGTATGTGTATATTTCTTTTAGCTCTCTGGTTTTCACCAACATTTTAAAAGCATCCGTCCATTATCGTCCACTTAATCCTCTACTAGGGTCACATAATAATATGTGAACATTTTACCGGAACCATCCACCACATTATTATAAGTACCATCAGGGATATTTATATATCTGCTCCCCGATTGGTCGAATTGCTTTTATGTAAATGAAGTCTATACCTGTTGCAGGGAAACATTCAGGTCTTACACCCCAAGTTCCATCTCTGATGTTAATGTACTGAATAACTGTTTGGAAGAGGTATTGTTCTTTAAATGCGTTTAAAAGCCCAGTCACACTGTAAATGTAAAGACCACTGGGAGGCCGTAAAGCTGCTTTGAGATAATGTTCCGTTATAAAAAAAAGATCCATTCCACTAAAGTTAAGTTCTGCATTTAGGACGACGGTACTTTAGTATCATTCTTACACTCCACTCTGTATCTGTTAAGACCTTAAGGATTAAGTCCATTTACTATTACATTCTTACTGTGAAGGCACAAAGGGCGTCTTAAGAAAAGAAAGACTATAGGGTCTTTGTGCAAAGGCTTTGCAAGGAAAAAAAAGAAGAATTAATGGGCTCACTGCAGTGGCATGTCCCTGATTCAGCAAATTCGGTTACTGGCAGTTTTCCATTTGGGTCATCACCCATGTTCTTCATCTAGTTTGCAGCTTTTAACATGCGTTTTGATGCCATGGTGTAAACTTTTATATCAAACGCACATTAAGTGCATTCACGGTCATGTCAGCGTAATCAGAGCCGGTACGAGCACCTCGGTACACAATTCTCCGGAGGTTAGCAGCGGCGTGTGCATTGTTTACAAGCACAATTACAAAAATTAACATATTAATTAAGCATCGTTCTAAAGTGGCTGAGTCTCACAGCAGGTCTATACAAATGGGGTTCTCACAGATGTAGATTTTAAGGCGTATTTGATAAAAAAAAATTAAAAATTAAAAAATATTCAACATTCAGGGGTATAGAATTTCTTGGCACTGAAGGCTTTTCTAAGGATTCACTGAAGGATTTTTCGCTCGCGTCAAAGATTCTGATCATCTACCTATACCAAAATATCACGAAAGAAAGGTAAGCTGTCTGTCTCATAAACTAAATGCTATTTAAAGTACAAGCATGTCATAGCAAACAAAGACTCGTCACATGCTAAATCCCACATGGAATCCTCTAAACTGCTTTAGAAAGGTTCAAGAAACTGCCTCAGTCTGTGTGAGACTATTGTTCTTCAAGAATTAGGTTTCGATAGCTAATCGGCCACACGCAAGCCGGTGATCACTGTGTCCCATGGAACTCTGTTGTTCTGGTATTTAGTTATTCGCACTATACATTACAGGACATATTCAACCATCTGGAATCATGTTAATCTAATCATGTTCCACTCTGGAATATTTCCACTCAAACATCTGGCTTTTAATAATTGAATGATGACCAAAACGAATAAATATAAATATACACAGCGATCACTGGCGCTGGTCATTACGGGATAAGATTACCAAACCCACCGACAATGAAGATCAAGCACTTTCTGAAAATCTACCGTTTTGAGTAAAGAATCTTGTTTTGTCAGTTAAATAAATGCAACAACCAGTAAAAAGATTTAGGTCAGTGTCATTGTCATTTCTTTCAATTGAAGATGCCTTCATCCTGCTTAATTTCTTTTCCCGCAACTCAGTGGCTGTGATTTGTTTGTGAAAGTTCAGGACCTCGATGGGTTGGCTTGACCAGAACAATGAAAGTAATGCAGTGTGCATTAGAGATGAAAGCTGCTACCTGCCAAATTACAAAATTTACAGCCCTGCTTTGTCCGATCCACCGATTCCAGCAAGCTACCATAATCAAACCACCAGCGCGGCAATGCTACTGCAGCGATGAGGATGATTAACCACCCAAATGATACTGAGTGAAGCTCTTCACAATTAAAGAACAGAACCTCGTAGTTACAGGTAATATTGTTTGTGTACATATAAATCATATATATTCATTCATTCATTATCTTCCACTTTATCCTATATTAGGGTCATGGGGGGGTTCCCCATGCCCATCCAGGGAAGAACGTTTCGGGCGCTGGGCAGATACACCCAGGACAGGGTGCCAAACTATCGCTGGGCACACACTCACTCACTCTACATTGGGCAATTTGGAGACCTCAATTGACTTGATCCATGTTTTTGGACTGTGGGAGGAAACCGGAGAACCCGGAGAAAACCCACACGGACACGGGGAGAACATGGAAACTACACCCAGATGGGGATTCGAACCGGGAATCTCTAGTGCTGAGAGGAGAACGTGCTAAACCACTAAGCCACCGTGCCGCCCTCTATTGTGTGCCTATTGTGTATATATATATATATATATGATTGATGGGGACTTTACATAGATGTCCATTTATTTTGTAGAGACCCAAACCTTAACCATAAACACTACAACACTAAAACTAACGCTTTGCATTTTTAAACGCTTTGCATTGTGGGGTCATGCGAGGTCTCTATATGCGAGTGTGTAAACAGGTTTTGGTTCCCACAATGTTACATGTACCTGTTCTCACACACACACACACACACACACACACACACACACTTAAGGAAGATGATTTGTAGACATCATTAGACACAGGAGCTTAATGGATGATGTCGTGTCCTCTGTGGCTCTGATCATCTACCGATTGAGTCCGGCTTTCTTTTAGCACTTTCAGAGCTGTGCGCATTAAATAATTACTGACCTTTAAATGTGCGAAACTTATAAAAGCAAGAACATTTGCTTTAGCGATGTTAACAAAGAAACCAAGCCATCAATTACACAGGACGGCAAATCCTTTCTCTTCTGATTCTGAATTTAAGACGAAAGTCAGGATGGAAACTTCAATTAACAGGTTTTTTTTTCAGCCGCAGAAAAAAATATTACTGACAACAAAGACGCAGCCCCATTTCAAGGTTGTCCATCACAATGCGTCATGGATGCAGACCAACGTCCTTATCAGTCTGATTATCAACACAGTCTGCACAACCCTTTCACAACTACAGTCGGCGATGTGAGCGACCTCAGATCAGTGTCTGACACGTTGCTCTGCCTGCCGTTCATTAGAGGAGGAAACAGTCGGCAGAAAAAATGAATGAGACTGAAGCAGTCAAGGACACGCTGACCATCTGCTAATGAAAGGGGGTCAGACACATTCAGCCCGAGGGATCGGAACAGGCCGTGAATTCTGGGTTCCGTCCATCAACACGGACCTCGTTAAAGGCTGAAAACAAACGGCACGCCATCAAGGATGATGGAGGGGCTTGGAGGAGGGAAAGGGCAGGGATGAAGAAGTGCAAGGAAGCATTGTAAGGAAATGTGGAGATTAAAGAAGGTAAAGCAGCATTTTTCCGAATGTAAATCATAGATCCATTCCCTACTGTTTCCAGTTGGGAGATAAAAACAAGCCGAAATCAGAAGAATGTTATTTCAATGACATCTCAACACCGGCAGTCCACATCAGCATTAAACATCTGTTCAATACAAAGAATTGATGATAAAGTGACAGCGTATATTACATACCTCCTACATCAGTACACTGTTTATAATGCTATGCTAATATTACTTAAAATATTTTTATACATGGAGTTTCCATGTTCTCCTCGTGTCCGCGTAGGTTTCCTCCGGGTTCTCCGGTTTCCTCCCACAGTCCAAAAACATGGATCAAGTCAATTGAGTTCTCCAAATTGCCCCATATAGAGTGTGTTTGTGTGAGTGAGTGTGTGCCCAGCGATGGATTGGCACCCTGTCCTGGGTGTACCTGCCCAGCGCCCGAGACGTTCTCCCCTGGATGGGCATGGGGAACCCCACTGTGACCCTAATAGAGGATAAAGCTGATAAATACCCTAATAGAGGATAAAGATGATAATGAATGAATATTGTTATACATTACTTTGAGCTCATCCAACTGATTATAGCTCAACTGTAAAATAAATGTATTCATTCATTAGTCACTCATTCTCTTAGCAATTTATCCTAATTAGGGTCTTCTAGGGCAAAATGTTGGGGAAAGCAGACAAACACTTCACATCTCGGGCAAAATGTCTTGCGTTCAGCTGAAATTCATGTGTTTGGAACATTAAAGGAAACTGATGCTCTCAATGGAAACCCATGTAGACGTAGGGAGAACATGCAAACATCAAACAGCCAGGATTGTTGTCGGCGATCGCTGGGCTATTCAGCTGTGAGGTGACGGCCCTTTGTACAGTCTGTACAGTCGCACAAAATACGAAAATTAAAACATTAACTCCGAACAAATCATGAGCCAAGCTAGGAACCTGATTATCACAATGCTGAACTTTAATACACCAGGCTGGAAAAGACACACAACACAATACAGGCTGCGTTTGGTCACCTGTTGGCCATAAACTACCAGATAAATCAGGAGCCTGGACACGTTACCATCCAGTGTAAAGACTCCGCCACAACTGAACAAACCAGAGGATCGTTTACATCCAGAATCCAACATGACGAAGTTATTTTAATCACACGGCACACAAATGCTCCCCGAAGGCTCCCAAGTTGTGCAACTAGTAACAGAACGCATCACGCTCGTGCATCCACGCCAACTCTAAATTCACAATCTCAACATAATCGGATTCGCCAAATGATCACAGACCAAAATTAATTACTTCCCCGACGTTTTTTTTTCCCGCCAGTCGCAGGAGAAAAACGCAGCTACGGTTGCCAGCAGCATCGCGTCCCACACGACCACGCTCTGAATCCGATCTAAGAATAAACGCCCTTTTCCTCAGACGCGAAACGGAAAGCATGAAGGAGAAGAACGTGCGAGTGGAGCTTTCTTTTCATCCTTAACGCTTTCCTTCCTTCAGCATCAAACGGAGCTCACTGATTTTGGGGCTGCGCTCGTTGCAGGAGCTCAGAGCCAGCAGGCCTTATCCTGGAGTTCGGTTCCTGACTTAATGCAGCTGCTTCCACCAATCAAGGTCTTCGGGAGGATTGTAGAAAGAAATGAAGGTCAGCAGTAAGACGGAGCCCAGCGACTTTCCAAAGTAAACAAAATGACAACTGCAGTGTTACCAGAGAAGGGTGCGCTTTTTGGGGAAACACAGAAGGAACGACGGCCACATTTTCGCCGGTCTACAGAATTATCAACTCATTTATTCATTCAAAACATTAAATGACTAGAAATAATGACAGTCCGCTATTATTACCAACATAATGAAGGTTGCTGCCGTTTATTCTGAGATGAAATTCATCATCGAAAATGTAAATGGAGACTCTCGCTTTTCTGTGTACATAACCAACGCAAATGCGTTCACCCAGTTAGCTGCCTTCCCCGTGTCTCAGAACCAGCTGTGTTTTCATTTCATACCCATGTAATGCAGTTTACGAAGGTTGTACTGATGTTATAATAGGTAATACATAACTAAAGTCTATGTGGTTGTCATGAAGACAGAACTGAGTCCTGGTTCAGCATTCGAGAATTACAAGCTTTAAAATGTGCCTGAGTCGACAGAAAAATCCTCCAATAAGCAAAAAAATAATTAAAAAAAAATCGAGCTTTTTAAAACGTATTCCCAGTTTTCGGGCCGAAAAAATGATCAAGTACTTGTGGAGGGAGCTAAAAATGAGAGTTGACAGGATATGGCCCAGGAACCCAGGAGGATATGGGAAGATACTGCAGCATGGGAAGTTATTAGATTCTCGCACTCGGTTATATTTGTTTAATTGGATTTCAGCCGTAAGAGTTCTCATCCATACATTTGTGTGTGTGTGTGTGTGTGTGTGTATGCGGCGAAGCAGGTGTAATGCAATAATCTCATTTAAATATCCCAAAACACAATGGAAAGTAATCAAATTTTAGAAAATTAAAGGGTGCAGGAATAAACGACATCATTCCGACCATCTACATTTTGAATCTAGGTGGATGAAATAAATTCAGCCTTAAGTAAATCTGAAGGAAAGCATTCTCAAGAAGCAGCTTAACCGAACTTTACTATTTAACTATTAGACTACAAGTCGCCCAGAATCAGGCTGAAGGCGGAGTACATTATTTATTACCTTAACTGCATATTTTAGTGGGATGTTAATGTATAATGATCGTACAGCAAGTTAAAATGGGTCAGGTGTGCAGACAAGTGCTGCCTGGTGAGCTTTAATGAGAAAAACCTTCTGAGAAAGGTACAGTACGTTCATGCAAATGCCTTCCTCCTCCCGTCATTGCTTATGCGAATATTATTGCTCGTGTTTCATCGGTAAGCCTACATTGTTCAATATTATTCAAGACTAATCCCCGGGTGGCATGATGTTCATGATGATCTCATCAGTCTTCAGGTGTTATGTAACTTTTGGACTTGATGCTGAAACCTGAACAGCAAGTCCTACTCGTTTACAACCTGAGTGAATTCTTATAAACAGTCGAGTGACAGCGCGGTGTCACCGGGTCGGGCAGGTGAGCCGGGCCGCAACCTCACATCCATCCATCCATCCACTGAGTAATCACGTCTCCCACTTCATCCGTGGCACGGGCACAGTATGTAACTGTCATGAATACATTGCCACCCCACGCAGCATTACACAAACGTGTTATGTGAAATAAAGAGTACAGATCGGCATGCCTTCCAAACATGATGTCACCTCACAGAAGCGGCAGTGTGCAAGTAGGACTATTAAATAATGTGGAATCATTAACAGGAGAAGAACAGCGACAGAACGAACACACTTTTCTCATCTCATCATCTTTCACTCCATCCTATACCAGAG
Source organism: Corydoras maculifer (assembly GCA_019802435.1). Classification (NCBI taxonomy): domain Eukaryota; kingdom Metazoa; phylum Chordata; class Actinopteri; order Siluriformes; family Callichthyidae; genus Corydoras; species Corydoras maculifer. The sequence continues at coordinate 1,128,207 of JAFMOD010000292.1, read as the reverse complement.
ATGTGGGGGGGATGGAGTGGGGGGGGGCATAGCCTTGTTTTGCTCCACTTATCGCCCATGTTATTAGTTCCACGTACTGTAAAGATGGACTTTATAATTCGACAATTACAGACTGGTGAGGGGTTCGGAGTGGTTAGCTTCCTCTCCATCCCATTTAAAAACATAATGATGGGTAAACCGGCACGGTGGGGCAGTGTTCTCCAATCCAGGTTCGAATACCCATTAGGGTGGAGTTTCCTTGTTCTCCTCGTGTCTGTGTGGGCTTTCCCAGGGTTCTCAGGTTGCCTCCCGATGTCCAAAAACATGGATTTAATGTAAATTGGTTGCTCTAAATTCCCCCTATATAGCATATATGTGTGTGTGTGGGCCCAACCATAGATTGGCATACTGTCCTTGGTGTATCTGCCCAGCACCCAAAACAAAACGTTCTCTCTCGGATGGGCATGGGGAACCCACCCGTGGCCCAAATATAGCATTAAGCATTAAGGGAATAGACAGACGGAAACTGAAGACGCATTAAAAAATGTAGTAGGAGTCAGAAAATTCCGGAAATCAACTTTAGAGGATGTTAGCTACAACAACGAGCTCGCCGGCGCCGCTTGTTTGTCCTGAACAGATTTTAATAATGATTAAGTGTAAACAATGGGAGCGGCGCAGAGTGATGCCCAACAAGTGTTCGGAAAAACAAGCCGCTCAGTGACACGAGGTCCCGATGTAAATACACAGATACGAGTGGCATCACTTCACCTATAAATAACTGTTACGCTGTACGACAGCTGTAGACCGAGTGGCCCTTACGCCCGCCACATGTCACGCCCCGTGTCGTTCTGTACGCGTCGGCGCAGCAAAGCAATCAGAGTGCCGTCAATCTGCTCCGTTCGGTTCTTTAAACATATCTGCAGGAGCGTTGCGACGTCTGGAATATGAATGGGACGTGATGAGTCACGGCAGAAGTCGCAAATAAAATGGTCAATAGATGTAATTCTGTAAGTACGGAGCTTTGGCACCACGCTGAATCTTACAACCAATGGGCAATTAGGAAGCCAAATTATTTAAACGCACTGTAATTTCTCAAGAATCAAGAATTTGCCAACAATCGCAATTAGTCACGGTAATTTTACGAGCATTTCTTCGTCGAGTGGTAAATGCAATCAGCCGAGGACTAAACACGGAGCAAACAACATCCTGAAGAGCAAAAATATATGTATATATACACAGTTCGTTATTCTTACGTCATCATCCAGGAAATCCAAACATCCCGATCAGAGTCCGGATCGAGTTTACTTAGGGGTTCAGTGAGGTCTTATAACAGAGTTTGTTATCAAAATAAAGCCTTTTTTTCATTTCAGTTCTTGCCCCCGACGTATCGATCAGGCTGCGTTCCGACTGCTGGGCCGCTCAGGTGTGAGCTCCGCCTGCCGAGGAGCTTATCTTAACTCGGGGTCACGAGGAAAATAGCGGCACACCGGGACACAATGAGGCCTTACAGAGTCCCACACAAAAAGCACACTAAATCCAGCTTAAGCACGTCACGTCGAAAAAGACAGAGGAGGAGGAGGAAGAGGAGGAGGAGGAATCTATTGATAAAACATCCAGAAGAATCGAGGCCTCACACACATCAAGATACGTTTCCACACAAACACCACATTCAGAATGCGGTAGCCCCCGCGGCTCTGCGACGGAACAACAGCAACAGACTGAGAAACTTCAAAATGTTTTGTAAAGAAATCAGATTTTCATATCAGCTCTCAATTCCAGTGTCCTCCAAACTTAAGACCTCATAATAAAATCAAATATATAATAAAATTGTTAAAATGCCCTGTTTTTGCCTGCAGTACTTGCACATAGAGGAATCGAAGCTCAGGGGGCAGTTGGAGTTAGGTGCCTATGCTCATGGTACTTGGAGGGAGCGGAAATCAAACCGAGGACCGTCAGATCACAAGGCTGGCTCCGAAACCACACGCCTGCGACTGCCACATAGTTAAAACCTATTTAATAGAACCAACCCACTGCATTAATAATTATTAAAACTCCCTTACTAACATATGGCACTGGTCCAAAGTTTGGACACACCCCCTTCTTGCTCCATTATCCGTTTCCTTTACTTATCACATAGATGGACACAATTACAGACTCTAGTCCATCTGTGTTCTTTGTTAGTCCCCTGTTGGTCAAAACCATCACAGAACAGGTGTAATTTTGGTGTTTGTCAGTTCTGCAGTGACACTGATGGTGTATAGTCAGCTACACCAAAGTTTTTAAAGCAAACACTCACAATTTCCCCTCCCATTCACATCCAGCTGTCCTTTTAACATCCACCAATCATCTTCCACTTAATCTTCTACTAGGGTCAGGGGGGGGTTCCCCATGCCCATCCAGGGAAGAACGTTTCGGGCGCTGGGCAGATACACCCAGTACAGGGCTCCAATCTATCGCAGGACACGCACTCACTCACACAGAAACACTCTATATGGGGCAATTTGGAGAATTAAATTGATCTTGATTTATGTTTTTTGACTGTGGGAGGAAACCGGAGAACCCGGAGGACATGGGAGAACCTGGAAACTCCACCCAGACTCCACCGCCAGCTTTTAACATATTATTCCAAACGCCCCAATAAACCCGCTGATGGTTTCTTAGTTCTCCTACAGCACATGCCTATGAAAAAATAGGAACGTTTGCTCCAGTACAAGGAACTATAGTAGCACCCAAGTTCCACCACATTACACGCAGTTCGCCTGCAGTTGCGCCGTCCAGCCACACGTGTCGCCAAAGGCGAGGAATTCAGAAAGTTACAAACTGTGGCTTTAAAAAATCTTTACTTTTACAAAATCGAGACAAAACAACGGACAAGAAAGTTTCCTGAGCGCATTTACGATTAAAGAACTTACGTTAAAGAACCCGATGAACGCGTAAGGACGGATCAACTGTCCAGCCGAACGCGACTCTAGAACCGCGACATGTTCCCTGATAATAATGAGAACCTTCAGCAGAACAGGGTTTAAACTCATCGCTCACTTGGTGAATGAATGTCGGTCTGATGTGAGAGACGCAGCGCGGCTTTAAACTGGTAGATCTCCACGCCGCTGATATTTAAACCGAACACACGGCGTTGAGAGCCGGGCGCTTTAACCTCCACGGCGGCGGCGGCGGCGGCGGCGGCGGCGCTCCCGGAGCTCAGCGTGTCCGCTCCGCCGCTCTGCACTCACCCGATCCGCTCACATGCCGCGTCCTGCAGGCTGAGCGTGTCCCGCTTCCCGGGCTCCACAGCGGGGAGGAAATCAGCGGCGCTGCCCCGGCCCGTCTCCTCTGACTGTCCGCCTCTGTCTCAGTCCAACCTCCTGCACCCCGTCCCAAAATCACAAACACGAGACGCTTATTATTACGAACGGCGTTACAGCACACGACCACAAGAGGGCGCGTTTATAGGTTTAAAAACTGGCTGGTGTGGCCACCCAGTGGCCACATGTCGTTACTACAACGAATTCTTGGAAACTGCGTTTAATCCAGACTTTCATTCATTGCATTCATGCAAATAATTGTACAATTAAATCAACGCAATCAAACTGATGAGAATATTTTAAATGTAATTTGTAGATCGATAAGAAAGTATAAAAGAAACACAGAATTCACATATAAAATGTAAATATAAGAATAGAAATAAAAAGGAAAACAATTTTGCTTTGTGCTGTACTGTGATTGTTGGTGGACTGCAGCTTGATGGAGTTATTTAAAAAAATAAAAATAATAATTACCCATAAAGAAAAGGTAAGTTCACCATAAACCTTAATCATCAAAACTAATATTAACCTTAAACTTTGTAATGCTTTTTGAATTCCTCAGAATTCTTCCAGGGGCTTTTGTGAGGAACAAGAAAAGAGTGATGTCTGATGTCATGCTTTCGCTGGATTTCATTATAATTGAGGTTTAAAAACATGAAATTCAGTCATGATTTAAAATTATGGATCTTCATTTTATGATTTTCCAATGTTTCCAATGTTTCCAGTGTTCCAAGAAGGTAAATAACATTACAGAAATATATTCAATAAACAAATAACATATTTTTAAAAATGACAATTTTATTGTTTAATAGTTTAGTTGTGTTCAAATCTTGACTCAGTATTTAAAAACAGTGTTAGTTAGCAACATAATTTCTTATGACATTTGCCAGATGTCTCACACGGCCTAATCTAGTCTTATGATATTTTAGAACGTTTAACCAAGTTAGTGACCTGGCCGTTAAATGTTCCACAATTTACTTTAAAATTAGTTCACTGTGAATCAGGCTAAAGATCTTTTTCCTAAAACAAAAAAAAAATAAGTAAAATAATTCCATCACTTCACATCTTACATTTAGAAGATAACAGCTAAATAACAACAGCCATTTTGGTCTTTAAAATCTTTTTGGTCATCATTAAATGCTTAAATAAGGAAGTGTAAGTCAACCAGGGAGAACTAATCCTTTGTGGGTGGCTGGTGATTTCCCATTAAACAAAGGGGGACGTCATCAGCAGGATATTAAAGTTAATCTGCTTCCTATTAGACCTTCATTAAAAAAAATAAGTATTGTAAATATTTAAACTGGAACGTATCCCACTATATACTCATCTAAGAAAAACACACACACCATCTTTTACACCTGTGGCTTATTCAAGTGACCACAGTATCAACATATACACAGGAGGACATGAGACAGAGGATTAAATTAAGGTCCCTAAAGTTGTAACCATCATATTAGGAATCTTGTTCAACATCAGTGTCTGAACATGCAAACCATTTTTTGGATGAATGGATATCAAAGTCTCATAAATCTTTATAATAAGTGGACGATGTAACAAATGAGATGTCCTATAAGGCTGTAGGTGTCCTTATGCTTTTATCCTTTACGTGTATACTTTCTTAATCCATAACAAAATCTTCAAGTGAAAATATCTAACAAATATATAATAGATTTGCACTCTATCTGCACATGCCTTTTGTAAAGACGCAATTGACTTGATTTATTTTGTAATTGACTCGATTTTTTCTAAAATTAAGGTTTTCACTACCTTTTTCACCTTTAGAAAAAGTGAACAAATAAACATTCTCCAAAACAGGAACAAGAATGAAAAGGAAGAGAAAGCAGTCTTGCTTTTCCACTTCTTTTATTTTACTGTGAAACATTTCGCATGTTTTAAAGTCTTATGTGTTTTTTTTTATTATTATTTTTTTTTTAATAATTTTAAAAATCTAGGAGGATAAGGCAAATAAAAGTGATTCGTTAAAACCCGTTTTTGTTTTTCTGGTATTTATTAAACGTTATAATAATAATAATAATAATAATAATAATAATAATAATAATAATAACATCTATTACTGTGTAGGAGGAATGTCGTCTGTTAAAACTTGTGCTTGTTTTGTTTTGGTTTATTGCCTAGATGGTATTTTTTTTAAATCAAAGATAGTTTGGAATCTTATGTAAAGCGTACCTGAAAGATTTTTCAGGTGTATTCCGCTGTCATGTTTCCACATAAACAAGGGTCCTTTATCACAGGTTGGTGTGTAAGTTTGCATACTTTTGTTTTTCTTTGGTGTAACTGTGTCCCTGTCCCTGTAAGACAGTTATTTTAGTCCTGCTGGAATGTTGCTGCAAAGACCATAATGCACATTCAGAGGTATTTCACTAAACTGAATCAGCAAAGTAAATACTGGACAAAATACATGAAAATATTCTGGACCAATTGTCAGTCCATTGCAGGGCAGACACACAGTGTCTCTTATTCACTCACTACATGTTTTTTCAAACTGCAAGAGAAAACCAGAGATCAGGGGGGAAGCCCACATAGACTCAAAGGAAAGCATGTAACCACATACAAAAAGAAACCTTACACGCCATCCCTGGGAATCTGACCCCAGATCTACTTGCTGTAGGGCTAAGACACAACCACTGTGCCACCATGTGGCCAACCTTTTTTTAATAGTTTAAAAATAACAAAAACAAACTTGAACATGATAATCCTAGTTAACTAAAAAGTTTCCTACAGTGTTCTAAGCCCGAACCCTCAAAGAACAAGATGAAATAACTTTGGCAAGAAAAAAACCTCCCTGGTATTTGATATGTTTTAAAAGAAACCTACTGAGGACCAGGGCTCAGTGGGAGGCTCATCCTCCTTGAGTGGATGGGCAGCATTTAAAGTGTCCATTTAAAACCAAAGTGTGTTGAATCATCAATAGATAAAATGATTTGTTCAGTCATTTCTTTCTGGAGAAAATCCCTCTGTTTGTGTGATAATGAAAGATCTTAATAGTCTTTGCAATGGCATCCTGGCAGAAAGTCAAACCCCGCTGATCCAATCCAAATCTGGTTCGGTCCATCAGAACCAAGCGTGTGATATCAACAGAATTTCATTTCAATAAGTTCAGTCATTAAACTTCATTTGATCCTCAGTGAAGATAAAAGATCATCACTGAAGCATGCTGGCAGATGTCCATGAAGATGTTCTTGTTTTGATGTTTTAGTTCTTGTTACCCCCAATCAAAAAAAAAACATTAAGGAAATGACTCAGCTGTATCTAGGTAAAGTATATCTGCTTTACGGTCTCCCTAGCTAACCAGTTGGAAGTAGTATTATAAAGTTTAAAGTTGTTAGAGACATGCTGAACTACATGGATTGTAAAATAGACTGTTTTAAAAAACGGCAAGAAACTAAATTTAATCACATAGGCAAGATATAATGTATTTAAACGTGAATATTAAATTACATGATTATACATAAAGAGATGATGAACTTACAATATAATGTATTAAATTAGTATTTGATATAAATATCAAATCCTAGAAATAATGTAAATCTAAATACAGTTAACTTATTTCCATTTAAGCAATTATTCAAATTGTAATTCAGCTGTTAACTGATGATGCCAAATCACCAGCCAATGAGCTTTTTCGATGAGAAAGAGGAAGAATCTTTGGAGCTGTATCTTGGGATACATACTGCAGGAGATAAAGTGCAGAGATTTACAAATGAAGTGACTTTTCATTTCTACAGTTTGTATATTTACTAACCCAAAATCAGATTTTCAGTGTCACGAATATTTAAAAATAAGAACTTTAAAAAAGGCAGACAGAAAGATTTGTTAGAAATATATTTTGCTGTAGCAGCATACTTTTTAGGAACTAGATCAGTGCGTACAGTGTCTCCTCCTACATCCCCTCCTTCTTACATGAAGAGGCTGGGGCTGTCCTGAATAAAAAGAAAGTGCAGTCGCTTTAAATGATCTCTGTACCTCTGGAAGGTTCACTTTTACATCAGTTTTAACCAGAGAAGGAACAAGCAGACAACTCAAAGGATGGATGACCGGCAGAATGACGAACTGTTGGAGCGCGTGTCCAACGGAGAGCCCGTGTATGAACCAAGAAGGTGAGGGTTCGAATCCAGCCTCTTTTATTAAGTAAATCATTGGTAATTTGGGTGTCTGCAAATTATATTAGCTAATAAACATCATTCAATACACATAACATCGTAATGTATTTCTATGTGATGCAATTAACATATTTTATTCATCATTTATTCATCATTTTTATTTTGTATTTATTTAATGAATACTGTTTTGCAGAACCACGCAGCCTTTATACGGCAAGATGTGATACTTTATTCTATATATAATAATATTTCAGTGTTTAAAATTTAACTTAAGATTTCATAAAGGTACAATTAATGTTCATTTGAGCCTTGATAATAAATAGACAGTAAACCTTACCCGGCTACACGTGACGTCATGGACTTCAAAATAAACGATTGGTCAGGGAAAAGAAACTGAGGTTACAAACAAACCGGGGTTACAAAGCAACACAGATTATTTGCATTTTTCATTTTTTTTTGTTTATTAATGTTTTAACTTTCCGAATTCGTTCGATATTTTGAGTTTGGTCCAGATGAAAACTAAAAATTAATTTGTTGAAATATTACTAAACTTAGGGAGGCACGGTGGCTTAGTGGTTTAGCACGTTCGCCTCTCAGCGCTAGGGATTCCCGGTTCGAATCCCCATCTGGGTGGAGTTTCCATGTTCTCCCCGTGTCTGCGTGGGTTTCCTCCGGGTTCTCCGGTTTCCTCCCACAGTCCAAAAACATGGATCAAGTTAATTGAATTCTCAAAATTGCCCCATATAGAGTGTGTCTGTGTGAGTGAGTGTGTACCCAGCGATGGATTGGCGCCCTGTCCTGGGTCTGTCTGCCCAGCGCCCGAGATGTTCTCCCCTGGATGGGCATGGGGAACCCCACCGCAACCCTAATAGAGGATAAGCGGGAAATAATGAATGAATGAATGAATATTACTAAACTTAATATTAACTACTTTTATCAACAGTATAACAGTGTTCCAAAGCAGATTCTATTATTTAAATACATTTGGTTTTTATAATTTGTTGTAATAACTTTAAATACAGCTTATTAATTTATAAATTAAAATAATATTAATATTATCTATTATTAATATAAATAATACCTAATATTTTAATAATAAATGTGTTATTTAATTGGCTCTCTTGTAATCAACAGGAACTCCAATCTTAAGGCAGCAAAGGTGACCGGACTGACCGTGCTGACATGCCTGCTCCTGGCAGGTCAAGCCTTCACGGCCTACTACGTTATGGCACAGAAGGATCATCTGAAGGCATTGGAGTCTGGTCAGGACAGCCTGAAGAAAGAACTGACCCGCAGGCTCTCGGGTACGTCAGAAGAATGTAATGAGGAACCAAATGGTGCAAAACACTAAACAGAATTAACAATTAAAAATTAAAAATTTTTGTTTTGCAGTCAGTGGGCCAAAACTGGTGCACACCCCAATGAGCAAAATGCCACTGCTGTTGAATCTGAAAGAGGATGGCTCGAAGTCTGAGTCAAAAATACCTCTTACGGTGAGATTATCTTCAACTCTTGAATTTATATATTAAACTTTAAGATCAATGTGACTTTGATTATTTAAAAAATGTATTAATTCAGAAACTGAAGCCCAGCTTTCCAAGCCAGAGGGAAGGAAGTGGCCTTGCTGAGGGTAAGGTCAAAATATTTCCATAAGAAAAAAAAAAAAAAAAAAA
>JAFMOD010000292.1:1066326-1118712 GCA_019802435.1 Corydoras maculifer | reverse complement strand
AAAAAAAAAAAAAAAAAAAAAAAAAAAAAAAAAAAGCCCATTTATATTGAATTTAGAGTCTGAAAAAAATAACAACTCAATTAAATGTGAAAAAAAAATAAATATTTCATGCTTAAGGTGACTTTAAAAATCACTGATTGAAAACATGCATTTACATCTTTTGGATTTAAGAAAGTAACAAATTTGGCCTAAGGTCCAGTAAAAATAAAAAATATATTTGATAGAATGGAAAAGATCTCACTTATATTCTATTCCAACATTTTAGTGTTTATTATATGTAAATATCGTATCAAACTTATTTGTAATTCCTTATTGAATGGAATAAGAGGTATTGTTCTTAACATGTTCTGCAGCAAGACTGGCGATGCCTATGGCTAGCTTGCCACTGCTGACAAATGAAAAGTTTGAGGAGGACATCAAGACAACTGAGCTGCCTGGTAAGAGAAGCTTTCTTCTTCCTATAGATACATAACACGGTCCTGACCGGTCTGGAAACATTAAAAATGACAATCTGACTAACATTCAAACCATCTGTACAATAATCTGTGTGTCCTTTAATATAACAATTTGGCCTTTCTCCATTTGCAGCCTTTGTGGCGGAGCAAAGGTGTAAATTGGAGGCTGACAAGGTGATGCCAGGTTTCTTCCAGCCACAATGTGATGCAGAAGGCAACTTTAAGCCCATGCAGTGCTGGCATAGCACTGGATACTGCTGGTGTGTGGATCAGAACGGCAAGGAGATCGCTGGCACTCTGCAACGCGGACGTCCAGAATGCAACAACGGTACGTTTCCAGACGTTTGATTTTCATCTCATGTATCATTAATGTGTAATAGTACAAGATCACTATGACTTCACGTTACTTTTTAACTGGTGGGCGGAGTTTCATTATGTCATGGCTGTGAATCACACAGTGAAAGGTTGTGGAATTTCCCATCATATAAATTAACATTTAAAAAGTTCTCCACATCTGGTTAAGCTCTAAATTAGTTCAGATTCTAGGTCTCATGTGGGTAACCTCTTAACCGTCCCACCAACAGAGTTCGCATTTAGAACAGACTGGCGAGATAAACCAAGATAACATAAGCACAGCAGTATGTCCACAGAATTCCGTCTTGGTTTCAAAGAAATTAAATAAAAAGAATACGGCACAAATTAATTCAATCTATCAATCAGTATTAGCTGATTAAACAAGCACAATTGTTCTGACAAATGTCTTGACTATCTTTTAGAACGTGTTAATAAGCCAGAATTCTACTGCATTTAGAAACTGATCGGATGTAAATTATGTGTAAAGACCGGTCTTTAGATTTATTTTATATTCTAATTTAAATGAGAATATTTCTACGTTAACTTTTTGCTATGTGTGTCATCTACTGATGCAAAATAACTTTAACTGGTACAAAGACATTTTAAAAATAAATATCATCCTGTCACAGTGTGTGTGATATCAGAGTCGGGGTTTTTCTGTAGAAACCCCTTTAAAAAAAAAAAAAAGTCCCATTCTGTTTATGCAACGTCATCTCCAGTTGTAAATTTGTTGACTTGTATACAGACGTTTTATTGTAGTGTGAAAGTATATTAATGTACGCTTCTCTGTTTTTTTTTCTCTCCCTGGTCTACGTCTATGTGGACTTTCACAGAAAACTAGAAGCTCAGTAAGTGTTGCATATCCCACTATATATATATATATATATATATATATATATATATACATATATATATATACATACATATATACATATATATATATATATATATATATATATATATATATACACATATATATATACACACACACACATATATATATATATATATATATATATATATATATATATATATATATATATATACACCTTTTAATTGAGATTGACTTGCAAATGCTACTTACTAAAGAATTCTAATGCATTTCTGTTTTTTATTTTAGGTTTAAATCTGCAGAATGGAAGCTGTATGGCAAAATGAGTTGAATAAATAAATCAGATATTTTACTCTGCTTTAAATCATTTAAGACATTCTTTCTTTAACAACAGATCAGAGTTACTTATTCCAAAAAATAAATTCTATCAGCATTTTATTCTGTTTCTTCTCTTTAGATAAGGCTTTGAACTATATTGTTATATTCTTCACATATTAAATACACACACACACACTCCCTGTTTTGTATTAAGCACTTTATTATTATTATTATTATTAAGGCATGTTTAACCATATAAAAGCCTATTTGTAGTTGGTAGATGGATTATTGATTTTTAAAGTAAATGCACTGTAAATAATGAACTTAAAATAAAATCTGGGCTCCAATCTAAACATGTCTGATTACTTTTTGCCTCACAACAAACAACACATATGACAGTTAAAGTGCAGTTGTGCCTGAAGAAGTAATATACAGCAATACATTTCTATTTTACACAATTACTAAAAAAAAACATATATTTATATAGCGTTATGTATTGTTAAAAAAAAACTATTTCGAAAATATGATTGTCATCACACGTGCGTATATTCCCTGCTTATTATGCACACATGGGCACACAGCAGGGCACAAACCCGTAGCACGAGTCAGGTGCCAGCTATGCAAACACTTATGTCAACAATAAATAGGCTACAAAATAAAACTAAATTATTCTGCATAAACACAAAATTATGCACCGTTGAAAAAGCAATCCGCCAATGTCAGACTGCACCTTAATGGAAACAGCGAGTGGCACTGATTGGTTTATTGTACGTTACCCCAAAACACACCCATGAATATTTAAAATAATTAGTACTTGGCCTAAACATGCAAAGTGCCATTTTTCCGGCATACGACTCGCCGGAGATCACATCAAATTATGAATATGAAGTCCAATTAACATATGTAGTCATAAAAAAAAGTCATAAATTAAAAGAAGTGTCCCAGTACCTTTGCCTTTATAGTGTATATTTAAGTACAGAGCTGTAATATAACTTTAAAACCAACAACCAACTACAAAACACCACCAACATTCATCAGGTATAAATGTAAGTAAAAAAATGTAAAAAAAAAAAAAAAAAAAGAAACATCCGAGTGAAGAAAGTGGATCCAGGTTACTGAATTTTTAATTGCAGTGTAACATCCACCTGCTGGAACACTGAACTGAGACAGCCATTCTCTCATTATGGAGTCATCAGTAAGTTTCCTTAATATAATACAATCTCTTCTATCTTAAGAGGGCAGGTTTTTAATTAGATCTGTTTATTACATACCTATTAAAATAGAACTGCAGTTCAGTTTACATTTAAATCATCTGGAAATGCTGGACTCTGTGTTTGATATGGAACAGGAAGAGACCAGCAGAGAATCCATGATGGAGACACTGAGCGATTCAGCAGTGAGAAGGAAAAACCTACAAGAACAACTAAGAGCAGAGATGGAAATGCACATCAAAGGTGGGTTCTACAGGAGCCTTTAGAAAAATCTGGTCTTGTTGTGTACTAATAATATATATATAGAAGGTTATAATAAATAATATAACACACATAGTATAGATTTTTTCAGAGGCGCTCTCTTCACTGTGCTACATTTTACTTATATAAGTTTTATTTTTATATTAACACACAGACAGCTGTCACAGGTACTGATTCATAATGTTGAAATACTCATTTTTTATAGACATTCATTCATTCATTCATTATCTCTAGCTTTATCCTCTATTAGGGTCGCGGTGGGGTTCCCCATGACCATCCAGGAGAGAACGTCTCGGGCGCTGGGCAGATACACCCAGGACAGGGCGCCAATCCATTGCAGGGCACACACTCACTCACACAGACACACTCTATATGGGGCAATTTTGAGAATTCAATTGACTTGATCCATGTTTTTGGACTGGGAGAAAACCGGAGAACCCGGAGGAAACCCACGCAGACACGGGGAGAACATGGAAACTCCACCCAGATGGGGATTCGAACTGGGAATCCCTAGCGCTGAGAGGCGAACGTTCTAACCACTAAGCCACCGTGACGCTCTTTTTTATAGACAAACATAGTTATTTTTATTTTGAAAAAGCAACAAGGGTTGTTTTGAATGAAATGAATGGGGCTGTCGCAGGCTTGTCGTTAAGGAACCAGCCTTGCGCCCTGAAAGATGGCTCAAATGAGAAGGACAAATTCCTCTGTAGGCATAATAGATCCCTTTTAATGTAAAGTCATGTCAGCAACGTGGCGACCATCTTGAATGCCACTATTTTAGATTTAACTTCAGTGTTTGAAACGGGAAGGTAGGTGTATGACATCAAACTTGTAGGAATGTAATCAGAAAAACAGTGACAACCAAAAGAAACGTACAGAAATGTATAAATTAGTAACAATCCTCGGATTATATTCAGTGTAATCGACGACTCAAACCATCGAACATACCTTACCGCATATCAAACATGGTCTAACTTTTTTAAATATTATATTCACGAGGACGGCAGAAGGCAGAGTCAGTGTGGAGAAGAACAAAGAGAGAGTCGATGGCATTAAGAAACTTAAGGAGAAACTGCACAAAGAGGAAGGACAGCAGGAGTCTATTAAAGCCAATCAACCGGGACAAAGCTGTAGTACGGTACGTAAGCTTCGTACATAAATACAAGCATTTACTTTCTTATTGAGCGACTAATTATTACTTTCCAACATGCTCACAGATGGAGTATTCTAAAATACAGGAGCAGTTAAGGAAACTGAGAACGGATCACGAGAGAATGATTCAGGAGGAACTGCTTAGGATGGAGAATGAACTGCAGGAGGAACAGGTACGACATTCTGAGCTCATAAATATACAAGTTGCAGGTCAGTTGGATGAACTGGTTATATTCACGCTGCATGCTGCATTGCACATCCGTCCAACGGAGACAGCTCAGCAACTCGACACATACAAACAAATCCTTTACCTTTCAAGCCAGAAGGTGCGGAAGGTGAACTGATGTACCTGAAGAAAGAAAGGCAGATCCTGGTTCTGCAGCTCGAGGCTTTGCGCAGGGAGAATCAGCAGGCTGAGGCAGCGTTGGAGTATCAGAACACACTACACCAACAGGATGTGCACTTACTACAAGAGGAAAGTCTGCAGGTAAAAATACATAACACTGCATCAGAACCAACACCTCCACAAATCGCAGGCCTTATTGTTTACTTACTCTCTACTTACCATATAGGTGCACCTTGTACCTACAAAGTATTTCTGCTTCTACACAGTAAACATTTTAAAATAACCCAATTAATATCCATCCAGCCATTATCTTCTGCTTTATCCTATCTTAGGGTCACGGGGGCTTCCCCATGCCCATCCAGGGGAGAACGTTTCGGGCGCTGGGCAGATACACCCAGGACAGGGCACCAATCTATCACTGGGCACACACTCACTCACACAGACTGTACACACTTTAAATGGGGCAATTTGGAGAACTCAATTGACTTGATCCATGTTTTTGAACTGTGGGAGGAAACCGGAGAACCCGGAGGAAACCCACGCGGACACGGTGAGAACATGTAAACTCCACCCAGATTCGAGGGGATTCGAACAGGGAATCCCTAGCGCTGAGAGGAGAACATGCCAACCACTAAGCCACCGTGTCGCCCACCCAATTATTATTTTCCTCCAATTTATTGCAGGTGTTTCGGACATTCCGGCAGGTGCTGGAGGAACAAAAGAGGCTCTCTGAGAGCAGGTACAGGAATCTGCTGGTTGAGGCCATTCAGGACGCTGTGTACCTGTCCTCCAAAAACCAACAACTGCAATCTGAGAACCTACAGCTTCACAAAGGTCATTTATCTTCAGGCCCTGTTAGATTTAAGAAGTCCTGACCATTAATGAACAGGTTAAAGCGAACGTACACAGTATGGACTACAGTCCCCAAACAGATGGACTACAATCTGGAACTGTACAACTACAAAGTCCAAATTTTTGACTTGTACTGTATATGAGGTAATAGTACTGAATGAGGTACATGGGGTGTCCCAATATTTTTGTCCATATGGTGTGTATATATTTAAATAATAGCTCTAAAATTATATATAAAAAATAGTATGAATGTTGGATTTTAAATTACAGTATGGCTATAATTTTACCAAAAACCTGTTCATGCATTACGACAATACAAAATTTCAACTTATTTATACCTGGAATGTCAGAAACTAACCAGCGAGCCTCTTATTTTGCAGAATTGGCTGAACTGAAAGCCCCGTCCCACACCGAACAGGAGGATGGTTACAGAACGACTCCTGTAATTCGTTAATGAGATTTTAATTGCTGCTAAAAAAACCTTTGACTCCACTTGTGTAATTAACTGTATTTATTACTTTGCAACTCCAAAATACCTCCAGCCTTCAGACAAAACACGAATTCGGAATAAAACTGCATTTGAACAATAAAACAATGGCCTTCAACAGCAGTCAGGTCACTCGTTATCACACATCGCATACATAAAACACACTTAAATATCCCAGCCTTAAAGAATTAAGATGGTTTTGCACAAATTTCAGTCTTACAGTTTTGCATTTGTCTGCAAAGAATTTATAAATTAGAAAAGTAACAGACCCAAAATAAAACCAAAAGCAGGCATTCTTCCACAGCACAGAAAAATGCACGAGAACGGAGGCTGCGGAGATTTATTTTAATCCTAAAGTTAAGCTTGTGTAACAGATGATAGTATTGACTCTGGAGACCTGCACCCATGGAGAAAACCCACAAAGGCAAGAAGAGGGAGGGGGGGGGGTATGCAGACGAAAAAAAAAGCCTTTGTTGAATAAATTTTAAATGAAACCTGGACCCTTTCTGCTGTTAATGATCAGGGACAGCACCTCCAAGTTTTGGACAAAACCAAAATGTAATAATTGTTTCTGTACTTCAGTTATTTTTTAATAAAGAGCTTCCCAAACATTTAGAGGTAAATGTGTTCCAATAGCTGCTCCAGTGGATTTGAAATGTGCTGTGGAAAGAAAAAAAAACTACTTTTTTCAGACAGATAATCTTATTATGTTATTTGTAATACATGTAAACTGCACAAGCTATAATCAGGACAGGCAAAAAAAAGAAAGGCGAGAGCTGCAGCCCCAGCAGCCACCAGCAGAGCACGCTGTTCATCAGCATGGCAGATGAGATGATGAAGAGTCGCGTGATTCCACTTCCATGTTTCATGACTACGGACATGAGAAGGCCGTTGGCGGCCTGTCCTGCTACGATCAGCCACACCAGCGCAGAATAACCGTCAAGAAAGCCTCCTTCTCCGCTGCGGCTGAAGAAATACGACCCCAGATTAATTCCCACGCCAAAGGTATACAGAAAGAGATTCTGCAGGCTTAGGGGTAGACGCTGGCTTTTTAAGATTCTCTCGGTGTAGACCGCAGCAAGGCCTGACACAAAGCAATACACCAGCACCAGCAGCAAACCCCATGGCGTGACATGAAGCCTGGACTCCGTAACTTCATCCGTCGAGCTGCCAAAATCCAGGCTGCTGTAGCTATGAATCACACCCGCAACCATGAGAAGCGCCACGGCCATCCACTGCGACGGCCTCAGCCGTTTCCTCAGGTAGGAGGTGTAGAGCAGAGCGGTAGAGGCTATTTTGAGGTTGCTAAGCACCTGGAAGGAGCTGGGATCCATGTAGGCCTGCATGAACACCACCAGGTGGTTGTTGAAGGCATAGAGAACTGCGGGAACGGCGTATGGCACCACAGTGACCCAGGAGACAAAACCGCTAATGGAGGGGATTCTCTCTGACGCGGACAGAGCCGAAAGAGAAAGCAGCAGTTTTGTGAACTCAATTAAAACCACACAGGACGACGGACTGAACGGAACGCGGCCGTCCGTCTTAGTCAGGGCGATGAGGGGTGCGTGAGAGCCGTAGATGAACATAAAGAGGACTACCAAAACAGCCCAACGAGCACTGCTGAGCTCCCGCCGAGTGAAACGGGGATCTGCTTCTCCAGAATCTATATTCTTAATGATTATCATTTTAATTATAAGGCTATACTGTACAATTAATGAATACACTTTTTATATTGTAACTAGTGTATTCTACTGTTATCTGTAACACAGCAGATAAAGACCAAGCAGCATGACGATATTTAAGGCGAGTTAACAAAAAAAAAATTTTTTTAATTAAAACATTTTTGTTTTAAAAACTGAAGGAAAAAAAAAAAAAAAAAAAAAAAACTTTGTGCAACAGTCAGCCTTTAAAGAAAATTAGTATGAACTACTAGGCTCTGTATTCGACCCTCTCGCACTGATCCGTCCCCCGTTACTCAAAAAGTCTCTTTCATCGTGAGCTAAAATCCGTTTTCGCTCTTTTAATTACCGGGGCCTTTTTTCAAAGAACTCAGATAATCCTTTATGGTCTTCTCAATGTTGGGCACATCGTAGTTCTGAGCGGCGTAGAGGCCTGTAAGTGTTCCCAAAGCAACCCCCATGATGGCGGAGGAGCGCATTTTGGCCACCACGTAGCCAGCCAGGAATCCCTTGAGGAATGGAGAGGCTAACAGTGAGCCACCCTGCAAACGGCATTCAAAACAGTGATGTAACTTTAAACTTGCAGCACATTTTAAGAAGATTTTCACAAAATTATGTAATATTTTGTTATAAATATTAGTTTTTTTTATTAGAAAAAAAAACAAAACAGAGGCTGGTTCATCTGGGACTACCGCATTAGGACTTAAATTTTATTTCTCCCAAACCTCTGACCCGTGGACCTACCTGTGGTATTCCAGCCTGCACCTCATTTTCCACTCTTTTCTGGATGTCTGCCAGCTGGTCTTTCAGGTCAGCTAGATCCTTAATCTGACTGATGGGATCCTGCGAAACACCGAAAACACCAATAAACAAAACAAGGTAAAAAAAAAAAAAAATGCAGGCAGCACGGTGGCTTAGTGGTTTAGCACGTTCTCCTCTCAGCACTAGGGATTCCCGGTTCGAATCCCCATCTGGGTGGAGTTTCCATGTTCTCCCCGTGTCTGCGTGGGTTTCCTCCATGGCTCTGCCGACGAATACTGGATGGAACCTGAATATTAATTGGTCCTGCAGGACGCCCTTAATGGACTCACATATAGTTCTCCAGTTGTTAAGAGTGTTTCCAATTGTTAAATATCTGGACATGGCTGCCCTACACTGAGACCCCACTGAGTCTTGGTCCTCCCAAGGTTTCTTCCTTAAATAACAACATAACAGGGAGTTTTTCCTTGCCACTGTCGCTTCGGCGTGCTCTTTGGGGGTTTAAAGGCTTTTCATTCTGTAAAGCTGCTTTGTGACGATGTACTGTTGTAAAAAGTGCGACATAAATAAATTCCTTGAACTTGTTTCCTCCTGGTTCTCCGCTTTCCTCCCACAGTCCAAAAACATGGATCAAGGTCAAGTGAATTCTCCAAATTGCCCCATATAGAGTGTGTCTGTGTGAGTGAGTGTGTGCCCAGTGATAGACTGGCACCCTGTCCTGGGTCTTTCTGCCCAGCGCCCGAAACGTTCTCCCCTGGATGGGCATGGGGAACCTCTCTGTGACCCTGATGGAGGATAAAGCAGAAGATAATGGATGGATGTTTATTCATTCAGAGGAGCGTTCGGGAGGTCGGGTACTGATGTTGGGTGAAAAGTCCTGACTCACGGTCTCTGTTTCAGTTGAGCTCAGTTTAATTAGGTTTAGAAAGTTTTAAGTTAATGTTATTTTGAAAAAGGTGTATTTTTGAAGGTAAAACGTCGCACTTTTAACATCAGAACTCGGTGGTTTCTGTAATTAACACAAACGCCTTCCACCGCCGGAGAATAAAGAGTCTCTCAGCTGATGATGCTACAATTCATCGCCTCTTTTAACGGTGGAGGGAATTTAATCTGCAGGGAAACAAAAGCGCATTAATCTGAACTGATCTCACCTTGCCATTCGCCATAGTTCCTCCTCGTGTGAATGACGACCATGACACATCCGTGCTCGACTACTACGGCCTTAGACTCATCGAAGTTCAATGCCACTACTCATGTCTGATCCACGTTTAATTGTTCTGGTGTCGCTCTTAAATCTCATTTTATTGGAATATCGGCACCAACACGTGTTATATAACATTATATAACGAAAATGGATTTCAATAACACATTCAAACCCGTGTATGATATAAATTGAGCCCATAAACTCGTCTTTTGAAGATAATGCGCCCTCTAGTGGATGCATTGTGTGTTACTCTGTGTCCTACTGAATTTAAAAAAAGGATGAAAATTAATTCATTCATTAAAACAAGTTTCGCCTCTCAGCTCTAGGGATTCCCGGTTCGAATCCTCATCTGGGTGGAGTTTCCATGTTCTCCCCATGTCTGCGTGGGTTTCCTCCGGGTTCTCCGGTTTCCTCCCACAGTCCAAAAACATGGATCAAGTCAATTGAATTCTCAAAATTGCCCCATATAGTGTGTGTTTGAGTGAGTGAGTGTGTGCCCAGCGATGGATTAGCGCCCTGTCCTGGGTCTATCTGCCCAGCGCCCGAGACGTTCTCCCCTGGATGGGCATGGGGAACCCCACCGCGACCCTAATAGAGGATAAGCGGGAGATAATGAATGAATGAATTAATTAATTAATTAAAACAAGTTCAAATCTTGAGGTTGATGCACGAATCTAATAAACTTATTTCATTTGATTAATGTAGTTGAAGTTAGATTTGAGATTTAAGGCGGTTTTGAGTTGATAAATTGGGGATTTGCATTAAAAGGTTGTTTAATTGGTCATATTGTGATTAAAATGTCGATTGTGGAATTGTAGCCTTCCCAACTCAAAAAGAGAGAAATGGCGTCATTATTTAATGATCATAATATTCTAATTGCGTGTCTGAAAAAAATAACGTTGTGGGAGATAAAAAAAAAATAAAAATAAATAAACCCTACTGTATTTTCTAGTGAATCCTCTTTTGTCCACAGGGTATAGTGGAACGTTCAGAACATCTTTGAGACTTTGAGATTGGTGGTTGTCATAGAGATAAAACTGAAGAAACATCACTTAAACATCAGATCGATTGTGTTCATCCGAATCTCAGGTGGAGTTTTCAAAACATTTAAGTGAGCGTTCAGAAGATTATGTAAGATTTCACAAATAAGTTCTGTTAAAAGGAAAATGTAGGTGTCTCCCTCTGCAGGTCAACATGAGCTAATATTCGTTACGTGATGTTATTTTTAACTTATTTATTCATTTATTTATTACTTATAACACTTTAAGGCAAATTGTGGGATTTTATTTTGCACACCCTTTTATTATAGCCTCCTGCAGAAAGGGGAATGAATAATGACTCTTCTCATGTGCTGTGTGTTGAAAAGCCATATATTCAAACAAACTTTGCTGACTTCTTTCCATGCATATATATATATATATATATATATATATATATATATATATATATATATATATATATATATATATATTCATTCATTCATTATCGCCCGATTTTATCCTCTATTGGGGTCGCGGTGGGGTTCCCCATGCCCATCCAGGGGAGAGCGTTTCGGGCGCTGGGCAGATACACCCAGGACAGGGCGCCAACGCACTCACACAAACACACTCTATATGGGGCAATTTGGGAAGCTCAATTGACCTTGATCCATGTTTTTGGACTGTGGGAGGAAACCGGAGAACCCGCAGGAAACTCACGCGGACACGGGGAGAACATGGAAACTCCACCCAGGTGGGGATTCGAACTGGGAATCCCTAGAGCTGAAAGGAGAACGTGCTAAACCACTAAGCCACCGCGCCACCCTATATATATATATATATATATATATATATATATATATATATATATATATATATATATATATATATATATATATTATAATTTAATATAATTTATAATTAAGAAAATAACTAATTTAGTTAACTAAACTTTTTTTAACTAAACTATTAACTTTTTTAAATGATATAAATGATTATAAATGATCGATTAATTATAAACGGCAGCTAACTTGCAAAAATATCATTATTGTTGTTGTTTCTTTGCGCTTGGATAAAAACATTCACATGCCTAACACACGCCTTTTGATTGGATGATTTGTATTCATCGCGTCATCGGATTGGCCGCCGTCGTTAACGGCAATGCGCCGTCCCCCCCCCCCCCAAAACCGAAGGAACGGAAAAGCGTTATTGTTAAAACGTCAGCGCATTAAAAGCGATGTGATTTAAACATGCGGCGACTTCTCCGCAGACGCTTGACGAACACGGCGCACGTTTGCGGGTGAACGAAAGAGTCTGCAGGGATCTATAAAACTATTGCGGTAAGGTTGCAACAAGCCCGGCGCTCATTGGTCGGCCGCTGTGTAACGCAGTCAGTACGGAGCGCACGCGCTGGCGAGCGCCGATGACATTTCAGATGAGTTTTTTTTTATTTCTCTGAAACTAAAGAACAGTTTATTTATAAACAGACACGCGCATCTGTTTAAAAGAGTTTTCAATTTCTTAAGAATGACCACGTTATAAAGTTCATAAGTATACAAACGGTATCGTTTAAAAGTTTGTACACGCCCCCTTCATGCTCCATTATCTATTCCTCTCACTTATATAGATTTCGTAGACTTTTGTAGTTTTATAATTACAAACTGTAGTTCATCTGGGTCCTTTGGTTTGTTAGTCTCCTGTCAGGACGATCACAGGATGGGTATCAGTGGGGTGGTGTATTGTTTTTTTTTCTTCTTTTTTTCTTATTTGTACTATTTTATTATTGTATTAGGGCGGCACGGTGGCTTAGTGGTTGGCATGTTCTCCTCTCAGCACTAGGGATTCCCGGTTCGAATCCCCATCTGGGTGGAGTTTCCATGTTCTCCCCGTGTCTGCGTGGGTTTCCTCCGGGTTCTCCGGTTTCCTCCCACAGTCCAAAAACATGGAACAAGTTAATTGAATTCTCAAAATTGCCCCATATAGAGTGTGTCTGTGTGAGTGAGTGTGTGCCCAGCAATGGATTGGCGCCCTGTCCTGGGTCTATCTGCCCAGCGCCCGAGACGTTCTCCCCTGGATGGGCATGGGGAACCCCACCGCGACCCTAATAGAGGATAAAGCGGGAGATAATGATTGATTGATTGATATTATTGTATTATTACTGTGCTGATACTGGTTGCTAAATCTCTGTTCTAAACAACACACACATCACATATTTTTACACACTTTTCTTTTTTTGGTGCACAGAATCCAGGAATGGATAACGAATATAAGGAGACTGATGTAAAGGTGGTTGAAGAAGTGGAGACCCTTTGCACTGCTGTAGATGTAGCTTCATCAAAAAAGAGGAAGAGGAGCCGAGGCAGCGCAGAGCATGCTGAGAAAAACAAAAAACCAAGGTATTTTTCTTTTACAGGCGCATTGAACATTCGGTTTGCTTTAAGGTTTTGCTTTTACATGTTAAGGCTGCATTCAAGATTCAAGAAATGTTTTTATCATTAATATCACATGTGGTACATGAGATAAGAAAGAAATTATGGGTCACAGACCCCGATTACACTGTTATTTTAAAGTTATATTTTAATTAAAATTTTAAAGAAGAAAATGGGATAAAAATACAGTATTTAGATATGTGAAATATAATGGAATATACAACTATGAATATTTATAAATATACAACTACCAATAGAAATATAATATAGAATGCATTCAAACCATTCAAAGTTTTAAATTAAAATCAGTGTAATTATTCAGAGATCTGATCTGAAATCTAATTCTCACAAGGTTTTACCTAGGAAATGTATAAAATGTCACTGTTCTGATGAACATTAAAAAAAATCCAATAAAATGGAATTGTCACATGCACACAATGGCAGTCTGCAAAATAAAATTTTGAATGTAAACTATTATGTACAAGACTTAAAACGTGCAAACTGGAAAATTAGAAACATATAATTAAAATTTAATAGTAAGCTAAACTACTATGTACAGGGTTAAAGACTAAGTCCAGAATTTTAACACTGTTTGTTTCCCGTAGGTCCGCCTACCTGCTGTATTATTTTGATGTGTATAAGAGTCTCCAGCAGGAGAATCAAGACATGCCCCAGTCTGAGATCAACAAGCGCATCAGTGACAGCTGGAAGAGGCTCAGTGTAGCTGATAAAGCGTATTACTTGGAGAGGGCCAAGAGAGAAAAGGACGGCTTGAAACCTGTAAACTATAGACTGAAATATATTCATCCTAACACGCGTATTGAAACATATACACCCACCCAAACCTTATACACCCATCAACCGACCCAAGCCCTTAAATATACCCACCTTTCTAACTATCGGTCTGTTCATTGCACATTTTTTGTTTTCTCCTAACAGATCTCTCAGTTTACACCATCTTCCCATGACATCCCAGGTTTTCGCAAGATTCGGCCAAGAACCGATTATGATCTCCTGCCAAAGACTTCACCAGGAGAGAAAAACTCTGGAGCCCTTATTGAGGTCTGTATGGAAGATGAGGTCGAGGCTCTAAAACAAGAAGTTTTTCAAGAACCCCTGGTTCCCCCATTGATTGTGGGCAGTGAGGTGGAACTGATGGAGCAGTGTGTGACCATAGAACCCAAGATGGAGAACATTGTTTTTGACTCTGCTAGAAGAATTTTGATTCTACCACAGCAGGGACGACAGCACAGCCCCGGTGTGGTGAAGAACGATGGAGATGGCACACAGAGTGGGGCCCATAATGTGGTTATAGAGCAGGGGCCTGAGGGCGGGACCACGGTGTCACAGGTCAAATTAGACACCACACAACTGGTCACCATAATACCCAATAATGTAAGATTAATTCTGATGTTTACTTTGTTCTGTGATCAGTGCAACTTGTAATGCTTCATTTATTTATAATATTAATTTTATTTATATTTTTAAATATATTTTTCTAGGAGCGGGTGGAAAACAGGGTGATTCCTACAGCTAGTCCAATAATGGTGCTTCCACGAATGAAACATGTTAAACCTATTCCTAAACCTTCTGTTACACTGGTCAGTAAGTTTTAAATTCTTAAATATAATTTATTTTAATGAAAATGCAATAAGACCTGGCAATGCTTTAGTTTATCTTTGAATACACTTCACATTAAGCTCAATCGATATTTACCTTTTATTTTTAGCCTATAAAGTACTGCCGAAGGGGCCGAGGTAGCTGTAGTACCCCTGGATGCTCTTTCAAGTATGTAACTCGCCATAAACCCCCACTATGCCCCAAATGTGGACAGCACCTCGGTGGAAAGTGAAGCCTGTGTGGAAGGAACAGCATACTGATCAACAGATGAACTTACAGCACTTATGGGACAATAATATATATTTGTACATACCTTATATCGCAGTAGAATTTCTTAAATAAATAAAACAAGGTTGGAAAAAAACATCATGTAACTATTTTATTGTTAAATATCATTGATCAGGGCAGTACGGTGGCTTAGTGATTAGCACGTTCTCCTCTCAGCACTAGGGATTCCCGGTTCGAATCCCCATCTGGGTGGAGTTTCCATGTTCTCCCCGTGTCCGCGTGGGTTTCCTCCCACAGTCCAAAAACATGGATTAAGTCAATTGAGTTCTCCAAATTGCCCCATATAGAGTGTGTCTGTCTGTGTGCCCAGTGATAGATTGCCCCCCCCCCCCCTGGGTGTATCTGCCCAGCGCCCGAAACGTTCTTCCCTGGATTGGCATGGGGAACCCCCCCGTGACCCTAATAGAGGATAAAGCGGAAGAGAATGAATGAATATCATTGATCAATATTTGAAGGATTCTTGCTTTATAAATGAGCCCATGAGAACACATCTGTGCTCGACTAGTACGGTCTTCCACTCATCAATAATCAAAGCCATTACTTAGGTCTGATCAGTGTTGGCTATTCGATTCATTTTTCTGAATTTTAATTTTATTGGAATACCGGCACCACGGTTTAAACTCGTGTACGTTATAAATTCATCCCATAAACGCGATTACGTGTCATATTCTCATTAAAACTGTCGATTGTGGAATAAACTGTAATCAGTATGAGAAACATTAGAAACAAGCGCCAAAGATTCGACTCCTTTTCCAAGCTTCGATATCGGAGAGTCGACTCCTATCTAAATACTTTAGTCCTGTCTGTTTTTAAAGTTAGGATAAAAACAGATTTAATTAACGTTTCATAAAGACATTAAGTCTTTAAAAAAAAGCTCCGTCTTTTAAAATAAGTATGTAACAGTGTAGTGCCGAAATAAATGTAATATCTAGAACATTTTTTTTTAAATTTGCTATAAATAATAATAAATGATCCATTAATCATATACTGTAGCTAACTAGCAAAACGTTTATTATTATTATTATTATTATTTTGTTTCTTTGTGCTTAGATGAAATTTAAAAAAAAAAGAAATTCACGTGCATAAAACACGACTTTTGATTGGATGATGTGTATTCAACGCGTCATCGGATTGGCCGCCGTCGTTAACGGCGATGCGCCATTTTTTTCCTCCTAAACCGAAGGAACGGAAAGCTTTGGAAAAGCGTTATTGTTAAAGCGTCAGCGCATTAAAAGCGATGTGATTTAAACATGCAGCGACTTCTCCGCAGACGCTTAACGAACACGGCGCACGTTTGCGGGTGAACGAAAGGGTCTGCAGGGATCTACAGACGATCGCGGTAAGGTTGCAACAAGCCCGGCGCTCATTGGCCGGCCGCTGTGTAACGCAGTCAGTATGGAGCGACCGCGATGGCGGATCCCAAATCCCGTTCCCTTTATCGTTTTTAAAGCCCATACAGCGAGCCGACTCCGTCCCTTTATCTCAGATCTAGTGGACTTCGTAGTGATCAGCGAGGACATTTGAGATCAGGGTTTTGTCTCGGAGACTAAAGAACATTCTGTTGCTTATCTGTTTAAAAGACAGAGAGAAACCCCATTTCCTAAAGAACGAGCACGTTGTAAAGTTCATAAGTATGCAAACAGTATAAATAATAAATATTTGGTCATTTATTGGACGCTTTTATCCAAAGCGACTTACAAAGTGAGGACAGGGTTCATCACAGCATCCCTGGAGCAATGAGGGCTAAGGGCCTTGCTCAAGGACCCACATTGGTGACTTCAGTGGACCTGGGATTTGAACCCCCAACCTTCAGATTGATAGCCAAACACCTTAACCACTCAGCTACCACGTCATTTAAAAGTGTATGCACGCCCCCTTAATGCCCCATTCTCTATTCCCCTCACCATACAGATGGACTTTGTAGTTTTACAATGACAGTCTGTAGTCCACCTGTGTTCTTTGTCTTTGTTTGTCCCCTGTTGGTTCTCTGTTCTCTGTTGTTCAGCAGCATCACACAACAGGTATCATTTGGGTGGTGGATTGTTTGTCAGTTCTGCAGTGACACTGATGCTGTGAGTTTTTTTTTTAGTGCACTTCCGTGACACTGCTGGGATAGGAATAAAGCACCCACCAAATAATACCTTCTCTGTGGTGGTACTATTGGGGTCCAGACTATTAGAGAACAGACACTGTACTGTAGAACACAAAACAGATGGATTACAGGCTGGAATTAATGTGAATGATGGTGCAAAAAGGGGGCATGTTCTAACTTTTAACCGGTACTGTATGTATCTGTATGTATGTAAAAAATAAGCATGAGCATTATAAAACATTAGGATTATAATCTCACAGGTAATAATAATTCTTACCTTTGCCTGCCAAGGGTTAATAAATACTTGCGTGACATTTTACAATGACCCACCAACACAATCAGTAGAACCGATCTAATATGCTGATGTTGCAACAATTATAGAAAATATCTGGTCTTATTTTCATTAAAAAAAAAATCAGATTAAATTATCTGGATTACATGAGGGTTTTTTTGTGCTCAGAATCCAGGAATGGATAAAGGATATGAGGAGCCGGAGGTAAAGGTGGTAGAAGAAGTGGATTGCTTTTATACTTTTGTAGATGTGTCTTCATCCAAAAAGAAGAAGAGGAGCCGAGGCAGTGCAGAGCATGCTGAGAAAAACAAAAAGCCAAGGTATTCTTTACAGGATTATTGAGTATTTACCATTCGGTCTGCGTTGAAGTTTTGCTTTTTCATTTTAAGGCTGCATCCATTTCATTCAAATTTTATAATGGTTAACTTAATACACTCTTTTCTGTAGGTCCGCCTACCTGCTGTATTACTTTGATGTGCATCAGAGTCTCCAGCAGGAGAATCCAGACATGCCCCAGTCTGAGATCAACAAGCGCATCAGTGACAGCTGGAAGAGGCTCAGTGTAGCTGATAAAGCGTATTACTTGGAGAGGGCCAAGAGAGAAAAGGACGGCTTGAAACCTGTAAACAAAAATATACACCCACCCAAAACCATAAACCTATCTAACTTTATATTTCTTTTCATTGTACATTTTTTGTTTCCCCTCAACAGACTTCTCAGCTTACCACATCTTCCCACGACATCCCAGGTTTTCGCAAGATTCGGCCAAGAACCGATTATGATCTCCTGCCAAAGACTTCACCAGGAGAGAAAAACTCTGGAGCCCTTATTGAGGTCTGTATGGAAGATGAGATCGGGGCTCTAAAACAAGAAGTTTCTCAAGAACCCCTGGTTCCCCCATTGATGGTGGGCAGTGAGGTGGAACTGATGGAGCAGTGTGTGACCATAGAACCCAAGATGGAGAACATTGTTTTTGACTCTGCTAGAAGAGTTTTGATTCTACCACAGCAGGGACGACAGCACAGCCCTCGTGTGGTGAAGGACGGAGGTGGCACACAGAGTGGGGCCCATAATGTGGTTATAGAGCAGGGGCCTGAGGGCGGGACCACGGTGTCACAGGTCAAATTAGACACCACACAACTGGTCACCATAATACCCAATAATGTAAGATTAATTCTGATGTTTACTTTGTTCTGTGATCAGTGCAACTTGTAATGCTTCATTTTTTCATAATATTCTTCTTATATTTTTAAATATATTTTTCTAGGAGCTGGTGGAAAACAGGGTGATTCCTACAGCTAGTCCAATAATGGTGCTTCCACTAATGAAACATGTTAAACCTATTCCTAAACCTTCTGTTACACTGGTCAGTAAGTGGTTTTATTACAATATTAATAACATTACTGCATTTATCTCTAAATACACTTAACATTAAGCTCAATCGATATTTACCTTTTATTTTTAGCCTATAAAGTACTGCCGAAGGGGCCGAGGTAGCTGTAGTACCCCTGGATGCTCTTTTATGTATGTGACTCGCCATAAACCCCCACTATGCCCCAAGTGTGGACAGCACCTCGGTGGAAAGTGGGTTCCACAGGTGAGTCAGCCCGCGTAGATCCATCTTTGTGTAGCGACAGTAAATTAATTGTTGTCATTTAAATAAGACAGCGTCGACCGTATATCTGAATTGCAGGCTGGCAAAGAAGCAGGAAGCAGTGCCAGACTGTGTCCAAGAAAAACGAAAGGTCAGACTGGTGTCTCCGGTTCTGATTCTGCATCTTCCAAAATGGCAGATCAGAACAGGGTTGATGGCAAGAATGAAGGTGAAGTGATGCAGCACAATAAAGTGCAAGAAAAAAGTCCCGCTGAGTCAGGACCTGTGGGTAAAGCTGGACTCCAGAAGAAAGAAAAGACCCTGGTGGTTTTGGGTCAGCTCCCATCAGATGGTGCTTTAATGAAGGGTTCCGTTGGATCGCTGTGTGCTGGGTCATCTGCCACCATGTGAGTTCATATACTTTTTTGATAAATATATGGACTAATTTTGTTCGCATATTATTTTTAAGCAATATCATGTAATCAAACGGACCAAATATACTAATTAACTCATTTGTAATTAGAGATAAACAGTGTACCTTGTCCTGGTGTAACCACACTTCCAACTCACTGCCTATTAAAATATTTATAAATAATACTTACATTTGATAATAAAAATTCAGTTTTATGCTAACTTTTTTTTTCTCATCACAGAGGGTTGAATGGCGGCTGTGTCCAAGTCATTAGTAAGGATCAGACTGGTCAGAAACGGCGTATCCGGGCTATCCTTCCTGCACCCGTCTCTCAAAGTGAGCTTTTTTAAAAATTTATAATCAAAAACTTTCAACACCAAGGCTTTGTCTGTCATGTACAGCAATGTGTTCTGTTGTATTCATGACATCTATACGGTTGTTAAGGTTTAGAACACTGTAAAACTGAAGACGGTGTCAAATACGTGATGCATTTTCTTTCATTGGTTGAGCTCAGTAACGTTCTGCTTATTATTATTATTTTTTATTCTTTTCTAACAGACATTCCATATCACTCGGCTGTTATTCAGTTGGTAGCAGTGCCACCGAATAAGCTCGAAGCTGACACAAAATTTTCAGCCAGAGCTGGTAAATATTACCCCATACTGACTGATTTATCATTTTTAGTGCATATTTTAAATTTTGGCCGTTTGTAGTCACGGTAACAGGTGAAAGGATACTGGGTCTGAAACCAAGCACACTGAAGCAGCTGGGTCACCCTGTCCAACACAGTGCCTTACAACAGGTGAGAAGAGAAAGGTTTAAAACTTAATATCGCTAAAATTAGCTGTACCTCACATTTTTGAACTGGAGTTACAGGTTATATTTATTTCGAACGTTTAGAATGGTGCCAAAGCAAAAGTCAGACTTTTTCTTTGTATTTACAGAAACTAGGCTTGTCCACAGCACGGGGTAAGGGCCGATGTAAAAACCCCTGCTGTAATTATATCTACAAAAACAGACACAAGCCACAACATTGCCCCAACTGCGGCTGTGAACTCTCCACCAAAACAGCGAAGAAAGTCAAAATCTCAGTGAGCCGCACTCTTAACATCTTACTTTCCAATTTTAAACTCATAAAATGGCATTTTATTTAATGGCACTGATATGAGGAGTTGCCACTTACCTGTTTTTTTTAGATACCCACTGAGCAGAACACTTCGTCTCTGCATTTTTTGGAACCGTCACAACCACTGACCCTGTCACAGAGAGAGCTTCGGCGACAGTCCACGGTGACGTTGCTTAAGCACAGTCTGCAATACCCTGAGAACGAGGCAGAACTCCAAGACGTGCTCAACCTTATCTATGACCTCAACCACACCCACCGAACAATGACAGAAGAGAGAGAAATTAACAAACACGACAACGAGGAGGTCCAACCGTCTCCTCAGAGCTCCTGGCCAAGCTTTTTCGAGCCAGAGGTCACTCGCTGTGACCTGTGCCAGTCCCCGCTGTATAGTGAGGGAGAGAGGTGAGGACCTGTTAGAACTATATTAAACCACAAAATGAAAAAAGGAAGTTTTTATTCATTCATTATCTCCCGCTTTATCCTCTATTAGGTTCGCGGGGGGGTTCCCCATGCCCATCCAGGGGAGAACGTTTCGGGCGCTGGGCAGATACACCCAGGACCCAGCGCCAAGCTATCGCTGGGCACACACTCACTCACTTACACAAACACACTCTATATGGGGCAATTTTGAGAACTCAATTGACTTGATCCATGTTTTTGGACTGTGGGAGAAAACCGGAGGAAACCCACGCAGACACGGGGAGAACATGGAAACTCCACCCAGATGGGGATTTGAACCGGGAATCCCTAGTGCTGAGAGGAGAATGTGCTAAACCACTAAGCCACCGTGCCGCCCAAAAGAAAGTTTGAAGATACAATTTAGACTATGATCATAACATAAGTGTGCGTGTGTGTGTGCAGTTGTTTAGGCAGGCAGCAGCCGTGTTGGTTACTGACTCAGACCCTCCTGCAGCCCGTCACTCTGCAGGTAAAGGTGTGTTTGAACACACAGTGTCTGGCTGTTCACAGCTTCACTGGCCTGCACCCAGGTAAATCAACACTGGCGCACAGCCCCGCCAAACACGATTTTTTCCCCGTTTAAGAGTTCCACATATAACACAATTAAGGTTTTGCTTATTTACTGGCCATTAAAAAAGCCTTTATGCACATTACTTAAAAAATGGACTAAAGGTAAACAAATAGATAGTTGTTTTAAATGTGATTTTCTTTGTACTTACATTATATTCTTACAGTTTTGTAGGCAAACCTACAAATTTAGCAACACTACAGTGGTTGAATCATAAGTAACCTATTGGTGCCATCTTGTGGTTAAACATATGAACAAATAAGCTTGAATAGTCTGGTAGTAAATAGTAATAGTTCACCGTTGGTATGAAAACTGATGGATGATATTTCATCTTGTTGTGTACAGTATAAGTGTCTGCAGAACGTTAACATGAACCTATTTTAATCACTTGTCAGAGGTCAGAATGTTGTTGCATTGCTAATTACACAGTTTGTACTTGTGCGTCATAGGTTTGTTTAATGTGGGAAATCAGCTGCTGGCGAGTCTGGATTTGTTCTTCATTATTCGAAATCAGATCAAACAGGGTCAAGACCCTGCACATGCCGCCCTTCATATAATCAGCAACGCGCACAGACCACCAGGTACAAGAGCATTTTAAAGCATACGTACAACACAGTGTAAATAAAAGCATATATAGTAACTTTAGTATTAGTACCTAAAGAAGAATAACACAAGAAAGCGATGTAAATGAAGGGCATGCTGCCTTATTAAACAAATTTAACATAGTTTAGCTGATATCTTTATCTACAACCTGACAGGTCTACTCTGCTTTTTCAGATTGTACCCTGAGTGAGTCGGAGCAGACTCAGTTACAGGACTTGCTGTGTTGTGGTTACTGGGCGTTTGAATGTCTGACTTTGCGCGACTACAACGACATGATCTGTGGCCTGTGTGGCATCGCTCCCAAACTAGAGATTGCTCAGCGAAGCACAGACTGCGTGCTTCATCTAAAAAATGTTGAGGTAACAAATAAGAAATCTTCAGCTGGGGTGTGAAAGATTTCTGCAACAAACTTCACAGATTCAATTTAATCGAGGTTTCCTTTTCCTTTTCCCGAATACAGTAATGTATTCGGGAACCTAATCAGTTTATCGCAATGATTAAAGCGGTCAAGGTTCCGAAATTTTTTTTTTAATATATTTGTAAAATAAATTCCTTACGCTGTCTGTTGTTTGTGTGGTTGAAGTTCATATGGCCCGAGTTCCAGGCTTCGGATGAGGTCCAGGTGGAGGAGTTCTGGTTGGCGATGGAGAGCGAAGCCCTAGAGCAGTGTGCCTTTCCTTCCAGCGTCTCAATCACGCGTTTCGATGCCTCCATCATCGCGCCCTTCTTTCCACCACTGATGAGAAGCACTACTGTGATTAACACAGAAAAAGACAAGATCGGTTTCAGTATGACCCACTCAGGTGACTCCGAACACATACACATTAAAAAGTGTTAAGAACAAATTAACAAGCTTTTGATTGGTTCTGTAAGTAGCCACTGTGAGCCTCTAGGGGGGGGCTACATTATGGCTGACCCCAATCAAATTGTAATTTGCTTTGGATAATGTGTAAATGGATGTGAAGTTTACACGGTGTGTACTTTGCTGTGTTAGGTGATCTCTCCATGCTGGTGCGTTTGATCCATGATGGGCAGCTTAAACCAGAGCAGATACATGAGCACACTAAGGAAGAGTTGCACTCTCTGCTGGAACAATGTGGGTTCTCTTCAAGTCCAGACAGCACCAAGGTACTCACAGAGAGTCTTTGCTATATATTTGCTGCAAATTAAAAGTCCCTTCTGCCATTTACTTAACATGTAATAGTAATAATAATAAAAAATACATTTTACTTATATAGCAGGGCGGCACAGTGGCTTAGTGGTTTAGCATGTTCTCCTCGCAGCACTAGGGATTCCCGGTTTGAATCCCCATCTGGGTGGAGTTTCCATGTTCTCTCCGTGTCCGCATGGGTTTCCTTCGGGTTCTCCGGTTTCCTCCCACAATCCAAAAACATGGATCAAGTCAATTGAGTTCTCCAAATTGCCCCATATAGAGTGTGTTTGTGTGCATGTCAGTGTGTGTGAGTGTGTGCCCAGCGATGGATTGGTGCCCTGTCCTGGGTGTATCTGCCCAGCGCCCGAGACGTTTTCCCCTGGATGGGCATGGGGAACCCCCCGCGACCCTAATATAGGATAAAGCGAAAGATAATAAATGAATTTATATAGCGCTTTTAGGGACCTCAAAGACGCTTTACAAAACGAATAGAGCAGTAAATCTTTAAAACACACAAGACATACTCAATATTAACGCAGTTGTACAATAAGAATTGTGTTAAAAACGTAGCTTCAACCGTAAAAGCAGTCACCCTGTTAGCTTTGTGTTTTCTGTTGCTCACAGGACAAATTGATGGCGTCTGTAAATGTGCTTTACACACATGTACGGAATGGACTTTCAACTGCACCCCAACCTCCCCAACACCTTACAGCGGGGAAACTTAGCAAGGTCTGCCCACACCAGGTAAATGTCTACTCCTGACCCTGTCGTTGTGTTGAACAGATTCAGACTCAGTATAGAATTACTGTCTGTATTTGTGTCTCAGGTGGTGTGTGGCTCCAAGTACCTGGTCCGCCAAGAGAACGCCAGAGACCACGTCGACCTGTTGGTGTCCTCATATTGCTGGCCGACCGTATATATAGCGGACTGTGCCCAGAAGGTGGCGCTGTGTGCGGAAACACTTTATCCAGAGCTGGCGTCTCAGATGTGGGGGAGGAATCAAGGTTGCCTCTCTGATTCCAGGGGGACACCAGAGGTCAGGGCACCTTCAACCTGAAAAACTTGCATCAGCGCGTAATTCAGTGCATGTTAAGGGCAACGCATGTGGTTTTGAGGGTACAAAGTAAAGAAAATTTTTGTAGATCTATATTTTAAGTATTCTGAGGTAAAAACTACAAGCCACTTTCACTTCCCTCAGTCAATTTTATTTTGAGATAGTGAACAGAGCTGCAGAGGTTCTGCTTTTAATTGTAACGTAGTTTCATTTCATTATAAAACGCACAGTCGGATTAAAAGTATTGGAGCCCAACACATCAAATCTACAGCTTTGCAGCTATGATAACTTCTACTTTAAAAAAATTCTTTCCACAAGATTTTTAAACATGAGAATTTTTTGCCCATCGTTCCAACGGAGCATTTGTGAGGTCAGAGAACGTTGAAGGACAAGAGGGCCAGGCTCACGATCTCTGTTCCTGTTTAAAAACCCTCCACAGGGTTGAAGTCAAAGCTCTGTGTGGGTCGGTTAAGTTCTTTTACACCAAACTCATCCACTCATGACTTTATGGAATTGGTGCACTGTGGTTAGGGACTTTAGGCTGCACCAGAAAAGGACCTTCCCATAAATCTTCAAAGCTTTCCAAAGTGCATGGCTGGGTTAACAATGAGACTGAAGATCTACAGTTGTTATGCAGCCCTGGTCCCAAACTGATAAACAGTAGTTCTGTAAGGTTACCAATTTCTTAAACAGTCACATCGTAATGATGTTTTTCTGTCTGTCTATTTGCAGTGTGTCTCCTGCCCCGAACTGGATCTGCAATGTGATGTGAATTTTCCTTCTGTGGAATCCAACCCACTTGTTCACCCTCACACCAAGTCCTCTACCCGCTATATACTGCACCCTGGTAATACAGTCTCCTCATCAGCAGAGCCTCACCGTGCCATGACGCTCTGCAAAGAACTGCAGTCCTACTCTGAACTAGTCTCAGCCACAAGCGGCAGCTCCGAATTCAGAGAAAGCAAACCAGAGGATGAAGAAAACCCCAAAAAGCTTGTGTTTGATAACCCAGCCCACTACTACCTCTACAACCGGCTAATGGACTTTCTAAACAGCAGAGATGTAGTGAGCCAGCAGATGATCGAGGTGCTTAAAGACTGCCAGCAGGGAGATATGGTGATGATCCGAGATGCCCTCTACAGGCTCGGCGTGGCACAGCTCAAAAGAGACGAGGAACCAGAGGACGGGTACAGGGAAGAGGGAGATGGGACAGTTGAGACTGTAGTTTTGGAATGAGAATGAAGCATGATGTCTAATACAGCGGAACCGAGGAAAAGACTCATACACTGTGAAATTTAAAGAACAAATAAGGTGTATTATTTCTAATAAAGATGAACAAACTATAATAATTAGAGCTTCGATGTAACTGTGATCAAAGTCCATATTGTCATATTAAGATTCAACTCAGACCTTTAAAGTCCAGTCATTTCCCACATGCTGCTTCAAAATGAATTGCTTTTTTTTGCAGTTTAAATAGCTGTGCTGCTATTTAATTTTAAATTTCACATGGATCTAAAAATAAAAGTATAACAATAAAATCATCCTGTTTATTCCTAATTTTATTTTTGTGATGTGTGCGTCAAAATCACAGGGATGTATGCAGAACATATTCTGGAGCTGGCTTTATAGCAGCATTTATTATAAATGCTTAAAATACTTTTTTTTTTAAACTGTGCATCAAAGCAGTATTACAATTAAAAATACATTTTCCCTGAACATTTGGTCAATAAACAAATAGAAGAAATACTGAATCAGGAGGCAAACTCCTCTAAACTGTTGAGAACTTACATTAATGATAGAGATCGATATGCCGTTGTGATGATCACATCGATTCCAGTAAAGTATAGATTAAACTAGGCAGTGTGTGCGTAGTGCTACATCAAAACACAAGTTTGCTGCTACATGAAATGTGTACATTTAAAATGGTTAAGACAATTAAGATAATAGATTGTTACATCAATAAATAGCTGAGATTTAATAGTAAGTAACCATACACCTTAGAGAATTTGGGTCTTTTTCAAATGCAAATTTCTTCTTCACATTGAAGGTTGTCTCAAAAGTAATTGAAGTAATTTTTGTAATTATATTTAATACATTATATACATTTCTCTCCCGTTTATTACTAAAAACCTTTAATACACACTGCACCTGTTTTAAAGAAAGCCATGTTGCTCTGTTTTTTAGAGAAACGGGTCACTGTGACCACCAGGTGCTGTCGCTGCAATCTGCAGTCTTACCACTAGATGTCACTAAATCTTACACGATACCGTTTAAAATAAAATAATTTTAAATATATATATATATATATATTTATATGCCGCTAAATTTGTACCAGCCACATTTTATGTTCAACTCAACTTACGTAGATGTAAATTATGTAAAAATATATGACAAATAAAAAATGGCAAAAACAATTAATGCAGCAACTGATTAAATTTGGGCTAATTAGTTGAGCAAGCAAAAGCTGAAAGCAGCCATTACACCCAGTACAGTGATCAGAAATACTGATAAGACTGTATCGCTAAATATAGATAAAGCTTAGTAAATGCCAAAAATTATTAAAATGACAGCAACATTTTTTTCCCTTTGCTTCTAGCTTATAAATTATATACTTGAGAAGTTTAACTTTACAGCTAACAGTAATCAAGCACTTGTGGCTGTACATTTTAATATAGGAAAAAAAAAAGCTTATTTTATCAACATAGAACCCCAAATAATGGTGGTTTATCAAGAGCTCATTGAAGTACAATGAAAATAAACATTTTCTGCAGCTCAGCTTAATTCCACTTCAAAAACAAGCGTGCAAATAACCTACTAGAATCTTACTAGAACACACCAAACAGCTTTCCACCTTAGATGTGGAAGTGAAGGCTGCAAGCTCGCTCATAAACTGGAAGTTAGAAGTGCTGACTTGGACTTATTTCCATTCTCCGAAAGGGGAAATTGCTATTTATGCATGCGACAAGTCAGACTAAGGATATGAGTTATACACCTAATCCTAATGATTTAACCTGCCATTTTAAGATCTGTGGTTTTAGGGTTTTTTACTCTCCAACACAGCACCAGAAGAAAAAAACCCCAGCGGTCTTACTAAGTATTCCGTCCAATAGGCTTGCTGTTTTGAAAATAGTTCACTAATGTAGCCGTAGAGTTCCAGGTAAAACAGCATGTCCTGTTTTGGTTGGTGAACTAAATACTTTTACCCCTTGCACTCCAATACAGTAGTATTAACTAAAAGTTTGAGAACAGGTTTATTTTCGGAGTCGGTGGACTTTTCGGTTGGGTAAAGGCTACGGAATGCATTGTTTTTTAAAGAATAGGCTTTAGGAAAACTGGTAGTTGTTGGCCTGGATCAGTGGCTGGTCGTCTTCTTCCTGCTCGCAGGATTCTTCTTTCTCTTTGGTGGGCACGAATGCTTCTA
This sequence comes from Corydoras maculifer, assembly GCA_019802435.1. NCBI lineage: Eukaryota > Metazoa > Chordata > Actinopteri > Siluriformes > Callichthyidae > Corydoras > Corydoras maculifer. The sequence goes on along the minus strand of JAFMOD010000292.1, from coordinate 1,090,714 downwards.
GCTCCTGTTCATCCAGTACCTCTGACTGCAGATTCTTGTACAGAGTCTAAAGACAAGTGGGAAGATTTTAAGCTAAGCTAATTGGGTAGCCGCAGTTAGCCTCATACTGCCTTAAAAAACTTAAGTTTGAGTATATTAAGGTTTCACAATGTATACCGGTTTAGGATTACTATATTAACAAATGTTTACACTGATAACCAGAGTGTTCCTATCCCATCCACAGTAATCTCACTAGTTAGCTAATGGCATGCTGTAAGTGTTGCTGATGCTATAATATTAAGATTAACAGAGGTACTGCAGGGGTTCTTAGGTTTTTTTTGGATGTGTTCTGGCCCCAAAAAAAAGTGGCAAAGTGTGTGAAACAGCAGATAACGAAACACCATTGAGAGTATTATTACTGTCTCTCTGATTTGGTTAAGATAAGGCTGCTGTTTCTATTGTACCTGATGTGGCTCGTCTCCAAGCAGTCTCTTGATGAGCTGACTGATCTTGCTGAAGGTCGGCCTCTCTGTGGGCTCAAGGTTCCAGCACATTTTCATTATGTTATACCTGAATGTTAAAAAAAAGGTCATGTGTTAACAACAGAAACAATGAAGGAGTATACCCAATGTATTTAAATGTTTAGAACCACCAAAAAACCCACAAAACCATACAACCATACAATAAAATCAGGGGAAAGCAAAGCATAGCTGGGACATAATTTTCAATGGCAAGTAGAAATGTGGCTTTCCAAAATTGCCTCCATCATGTTCTGTGGCAAAAATATAAAATCTGAATCATTTAAGAGAATAACCGTACATCTCTGGGGAGGCAAAATCAGGACGGGACATTTGAAAGCCAGACTTTATCATCTTGTAGAACTTCGAATCGACAGCAATATTCGGATATGGACTTCTACCTGTAAAACAAATAAGGACACAATATACCTTAGATATGGTTACATTTTGGTCATGTTGCTGATGTGTTTATCCAAAGAATACCGACTTAACAATTGGGATCAGAACAATGAGGATCTGCTAAAAGGCTCACACTGGTAACTTTTGGTAGAGTCTGGGTTTGAACCCCCAGCATTCATATTGATAGGCCAACACCCAAACCACAGCGTTATCACACCCTCAGTTAAAGCAACTCATCAGTTGGAAGACGTTTAGTGACACAATGCTCTGAGGTACAGCATATAATTTAATTCACCAGTGTCAGATTTTTTTTTTTTTTTTTTAAATACTCAGCATTAACACGACATAGCACTGACTTCAAATGACACTCAAACGGACAGAGGCAGGCGAGGCAGATTTAAATACACAAAAGTGGAACCATGTGACAGGAGACGACTATTAGGAACAAACATATCAATTAACTAATTACAGACACTAATTAATGACACAGAGCAGAATAAACCATATAGCCTGAGTCTGAGTTTGTTAAACCTTTAACTTAATTTTTTAATTACAAATGTGATTACAAACAGGATTACTAAAGCAAACTGATGGGTCCATATTGTCACTAACCAATTGAGTTTTATAGCATGTGGTAGCTCAATTGTTATAGTGTTGGGCTATTAAGCCGAAGGTTGTGGGTTCAAGTCCACTAAAGTGGGTCCTTGAGCAAGACCCTTAACCATCATTGCTATCACCGAGTTGGGATATAAGTCACTTTTGATAAAGGAGTCTGACCTTATGTCTTCATTGAAAATGAAACTTAAAGACATGTTCACTGGAAATGCAAACCAATGCTACTACTTTCGCCTGCTAGTGAACATGCTTTATCAGCATTAATAAGAAAACTATGCTGCTAGTAACCATTTTAAGCATATGAGTGTGCTGTATTACCCAAAGTGAAGATCTCCCACAGCAGAATACCGTAGGACCAGACATCACTCTGAACTGTATACACACATTCAAAGATACTCTCAGGTGCCATCCACTTTACTGGCAAACGAGCCTAAAAGCAAAAGAGGGTCATTCATTTGAGTCCGAAACAGTGTGAAAATTAGGAAGAGGGATGAAATAAAGAACTAAATTTTTGACTCACATTGCCTTTGACGACGTAGTTTGAATCATTCATGATATCGCGGGCCAATCCAAAGTCACAGATTTTTGCAACACACCTATCTGTCAGAAGCACATTCCTGGCCGCAACATCTCTGTGGATACACTTCACACAAACAGAACATCAATATTAATTTACCTTTATAAAAAAAACAGTTATGCATTGCCCATATATCATTATTTTGACCGCTTAATCCTCTATTAGGGGGTTTTTGTTTTCCCATATTCTGGCATGCTCAGGCATGAATAGAACATCAACATCAATATTCATCAATCATTAGAAATAAAGTAATTTAGACAAACTTACATTTTTAGCGGCAAGGAACTCAAGCCCCTGAGACACCTGAAAGGAGAATCTTAGCAGATCATCTATTTCTAGTGGCCATGAGTCTCTATTCTGATCCTCACATGAAGGAGCTGGACCCATAAAAAAACAGAAGAATTAATTAAAGATCATACTAAAAAAATGTAATATAAAAGTTTTGTTTTATGATTTGGTTCTCATGGGTTTTCTACCTCGTGTGTTTCGAGATGACTTTGGTGCTAAAGGTTTCATGTCCAAGTAACTGTCTGAAGAAGTGCTGGAAAACCCACTGTCACTGTAAAAAATGAAGAAAGTTAAAAAGGGGTTTTTGAATATAATGAGAATGAGAATCGTATAGAAATTCTTTTTAGTGATGATACCTTCTAACAAACGTTCTGTTAGTGGCAATGTTTTTGTAGTCACTTATCTCCTCTCTGATACCCGGGAACTTCACCACACAGTTTAAAAAGGTCTCTGCTTTGTTCCGCAGGAAGTTCAGGAGGTCACCATGGCAGCAGTACTCTGTGATGACCAACACTGGACCTGGGTTGGAAGGAAATTCCATATGTAGTGATTTTGTAAGTATAGGGTCTAGACTTCTGCAAACAGTGATTCACAGGCACATTGTAATAAACTTAATTTACCATTTTTGGAAAAAATTAAATACGAATACAAAGTAATGGCATATTTAATTTAATTCAGCAACCTAAAATCGGTGGTTTGCACGTCCACCTCTCAGTGCTGGTCATTGTGATATTATACATTATATGGATTGGTGATTCGTCTTACCACCGTGTGTGCAGGCGCCCAGAAGGTTCACAATGTTCCCATGTTGTCCAAGATGACTTAGAATCTTCAGCTCGGACATCAAAGCTTCCTTCTCATCTGAATGGGCACTGGCTGTGGATGGAGCATTGTTATAGATCTCAATTAGGGGCAAAGTATGTGTGTGTGTGTGTGTGTGTGTGTGTGTGTGTGTGTGTATCCTATACAAATCCACATATTTGCTTTAATTACCAGATCATTTGATATAATCTGTGGAAGATTATATACTCTTTACACCAAGAAGCAGGTCAAGATGTCTTACCACCTCTACGTGGTTTGAGCAGAAGCACCAGTGATTGGTGGTCAACAGTGATTAGTGCTATTGTACACAGGGGAAACCTGCATTTAGATGGAATGTGGAAGTTGTCTTGTTGTTTTAATTTTTTCTCTCTCAGAATTTAATAAAAAATTAATAATTTTAGCAGGTGATAGTGTTTTGAGATCCATGTCCATATTTTAAATAACAAAGATTTTGAATAACAATTGAATGTGCAAAAATAAATAAATAAATAAAATAAAATGACCGAAATCATATTTGACACCAGAATGTACGGACCTTTCAGCATTTTAACCGCCACTCGAGTAACAGTCTCTTCGTTGCCCAGACCATAGGCTGTCGCTTCCACCACTTTTCCAAATGCTCCTGCCCCTAGAATTTTCCCTGTAAACAATATTATTATATTATTATGAATATTATTTATTTATAAGATGTTCTAACAACCTTTTTTTTACTATTAAAGCTTTAGTGTATATCTTATATACAAACCGAGTTTTAGTTTGTCTCGTGGAAATTCCCATTTTTCATTATAAGGCAGGTGAGTGGGATCAATAAACGTGTAGTTGTTTCCCTCTGTGGCTTCAATTATCTTCCATCGAACCTCATACTTCGGTTTCTTCAGGAAAACACATTATAAAAAATATGAATGCACAACTTTTCCAAAATGTACTGCAATTTAACACCACCGAAGACTCAGGTCTACCTGTTTATATTTGTACAGGAGGATGATGAGCAATAAGAGGAGGAGGGTCATCATCGCTATCGCACCAGAAAGTGTCGCAGTAAACAGTTGTTCTATGAAATTATCAAATACAGAACAACGATGTTAGATATAAACCAGTGCTGTGGAATTACACACGACTATAAATACAGCTTTTTAAAAAACTTTTACCAGAATGATCGATTGGAAAGGCTCTGCTGTCTTCACCAAGGAAATTTGATGCCAGACACTCTAATGTGAACTTCTGATGAGAAGATGGAATCAATATAACACTTTCGACTTGTATTTGCCCAAATCCTTCCCTTTGTGTCTCCATTGTCTGTGCTGTGATCCGCTGAGGAGCCTCCACACTTGTGGAGTTTTCTGTACATCTATAATCATTATGGAATAAAAAAAAATCATAATAAGCATTTAGGTTTATTGTTTATGTTTATTAATCTATGATTGATTGATGGATGGATATCCCATACGTGCGTTTGGTTCCTTGACACTGGTACCACAGAATTTCAGGAGCAGGGTTTCCAAACGCTGTGCACGACATGTAGCTCTCATTCTCACTTCTCAAGTCAACTTCTGGCTTTTCTGTTCAATGGGAAGACATTTACAAGAACTAAGTTTCTTTTTTGAACTCATATCCTGTTAATATTCAAGTTTTCTTTATATAAATCATTTTTACCCTTCTAAAAATTGACATGAAACCTTTTAGACCACATTACTTACTGTATAAATAAATGGAAAATGTCAGCGAGGCTTCGGCTTTGCTGGAGTTAACGTAGAACGTGTACTGGCCCTGATCCTTTGAATTTAGTCTCTTAAGAAACAGCCTCACCTCGTTCCTACACAAAGACAAATATCTGAGTATTCTATTTCAAATGTACACGAATAAAAGTTTGGAAACTGTGTGATTCGGGTCGCTGTAAATTAAGTAATAAAATGAATCATTGAATGTAATCAAGCAGTCACCTGTTATTTTGAGTGATCTGCTTCATTTCATGATGGGTGGCGTTAGACAATGTGGAGATCTGCCAATGACTGAATGTGATTGGAGGATAGGCCTCGATCATCACAACCAGCTCAACATCTGCACCCTCATGAACATTAATGGTCTGATTCTGATGATCCAAATGGTGGGCCACTTTGGGTGAGAGTCGAAGGTATGGTTCCTCTGAAGACATATACATATATAATTTATGATAACGACAAATGATTAAAGTTAGTTGGAAACAGTTGCTTAAATATAGTTATTCATTAAAATTATTATTTCTGCTTCTTCTCCTATTAACTAATATTTTGTTGTTTACATTCAGATACAGGTCTCTAAGGATTAAAATATTCAGAAAATGATAATGTAAGTAGAATTTGCTGTCTTGTTATTTACATTTGCATACTATATCCAGAGAGACATAACAGAAGTTACATAATGCATCGTTTTTTATGTATTATAGACTTACTGACTCAAGGTAATGAAGAGCAAAAGCCATTATGACTAACAATTTCAATATATTCCTTGTATTTCATATTTCTACTTCATCTGCATATGGTAGCGTATGATGACTAACAAACCAAGAGCATTAACACCTGAAAAATAAATAAAAATTCTTACCGATGACCAGCAGATGTGTGGTGGAGCTGTTTATTCCAGCGTCATTGGCTGCAGTGCATGTGATGTTCCCCATGTGATTCAGGTTAACTACAGGCAGTGTCAGCTTACTCTGAATGTGATATCTGCCATTCTTAAATTCAGATGTTGTCTCTGCAGGCTGTAACTCCTAACAACAGAATATTTTTGCTAAATAAAAACTGGTGTATTAATCCAATATGTCGTTTTAAAGATCTTTTCAGGAATTTATCTGATCAATAGTGTAACTGAACAAAAAATAAACACTGTGCTTTTAAATAAATGGTTACCACAGTAGATGAATGACTCCAGCTGACGCTATATTGAAAGTCTTGATTGGATGTTAGACAGGTTAACTCCAGTTTTTCTCCAATAAGTCGCACATAATTTTTCATCTTCAGGGACACGTAGGGTGGATTACGAGGTTCTAGAGGAAAGACAGATTGATGTGAAAACATATAATTATAAAATTAAAATATTAAGAGGTGCCCTTGATTCTGTGGTCTGGCAATGCTGTTTAAATTGAACTGTTATTTTTGTACCTTAAATACTTACTTGGCACAACTGTAAGAGTAAAGTCTGGAGAGACTTTTAATGTGTCTCTTATAGTGGCATTGCAGTGATATGTCCCAGTGTATTCAGGACGGACACTTCGGATCAGCATCCCTCGTTTAGGCTCATAAGTTATGTTCATGTTGTGGACTGGTGCAGCTCCACTACCCAATCGAAGCTGGACGTCAGTGACCGCAGGGTCGGTGAGGAGACACGGAAGGACTGCATTTTCTCCCTCCTTTAAGGTTACTCTCAGAGAACTGGATGAGGCCACGAACAAAACCTCTGGATCTGTAGATCATCCAGAGCAAAGCTGTGACCTTATTGTGTATAGAATTAAAAACACACTTATCAAAAACTCATAAAAACATATACCCACCTCTTACAAATACATGTACTGATGAGAAGTTCATGTCCTTATGATCGGTGTACACACACTTATAGGTTCCAGTGAATTCATATGTTGCCGCAGCGACAATGAAGCTGCTGGTGTTTCCATTGGCCTTGTTGTATTTTTTGTGTTTAGAAAGTCTGGGAAGCCATTTTACTGGGTGATGACCCTCACAATGAAGAGACATGTGGGAACCGCTGTTTATAACGACATCAGATCCAACGAGATCCTTTGGGTTCACTTTTATCTGAGGCTGAACCCGACCTTTTAATCAAAAAAGTTTCAAAATTCATTAGTGTTTATAAAATCAACAATATAATTTCCTGTATTTTTACACTGGCCATTTTTAACATTAGTCACAGATGACGTTCTGAGATTCATGAACTTTTATTGTTTTTATTTGTTTTGTTAAAACTACTGTAACTGGGGTGGCTTGAAAATATATTAATGTGTTGTTTGCCAAACTGCAGAAAAGAACCAAATAATAATGTAACCCACATTGCAGAATTAGACGAAACCCTAACATCCCATTCCACAGTCTCACTTCTCTCTCCTTCATCTTTTGTTTTTGGTGCACAATAGAAACTGTGGTGTTTGACATTGTAAAAGTTGTTTGTCCAAACGGTGTTCTGGTTCTTTTCCCAGGTCATCATCCATGTTTTATTAATTTTTAAAGGATTTTCATAGAGAACAAACTTCCACAGATTTTATCAAGCACTATGATTTTACTAACTTATAAGATATTGTAAGAAATCACAATGTAAATACTGGCTCCATCGGCGAAGTCAAACTATAAAAGAGGAAGCAAGTATGCGATGATCCAAAGAATAAAAGACACAAAGAACCGGTCCATTAAGATATCCAGTAAATCTGATATTATTATCCAAAAAATATTTTGTCTTAGAATATGTTTAAAGCCTTTTGGTTTGATAATGAAATTATATTATGTATTATGATTTATTTATTGGCGGCACGGTGGCTTAGTGGTTAGCACGTTCGCCTCTCAGCGCTAGGGATTCCCGGTTCGAATCCCCATCTGGGTGGAGTTTCCATGTTCTCCCCGTGTCTGCGTGGGTTTCCTCCGGGTTCTCCGGTTTCCTCCCACAGTCCAAAAACATGGAACAAGTTAATTGAATTCTCAAAAATTGCCCCCTATAGAGTGTGTCTGTGTGAGTAAGTGAGTGTGTGCCCAGCGATGGATTGACGCCCTGTCCTGGGTCTGTCTGCCCAGCGCCCGAGACGTTCTCCCCTGGATGGGCATGGGGAACCCCACCGCAACCCTAATAGAGGATAAGCGGAAGATAATGAATGAATGAATGAATGATTTATTTATTATGTGCAAAGTAAATTAGTGCTGAGTAAAGATAGTTATTTAGCTTTTTTTTTTTGTAAATTATTAAACTAGTATAAATACCAATACTTAATTTTTGAAGCCTGAATCATATATTTCTGCTATAAGCCTCGAGTCCATATCTAGGTTGAAATCCGATAGTTACCACTGTAACCCCTGAGAGCTGACCTGTGGGAAAACTGTAAGCAGCTCAATACGCACATGAAAGCATACGGTCTCCGTCATATAAACTGGAAGTGAGAACCAGAATTGCACAATCCGTGTTTTTTTTCTCTTATTTGACCAGAAATTTACCAGAACATTAAATATGAACAAATTGTAATTGTGCACTTCTTCCTGTGAATTTTAAAACTGCTATATAAAACATTTTTATTTAGTTTGAAAATTATTGTTAAAAAAAATAAATGCGAAGAAATATAATATTAGTTGTCTGAATATTAAAAATATAAAACGTGATCTTTTTACTGTACAAATCACATCTTATATTTTGTCATTGTGTAAACACTTAAATACAATAAAATATTTTTTTCAGTATGTCACATTTCTCTGTGTGAATTTTCTTCTATAAATAAGAATAAAAAATTTGACCAGAGACATGAAATTTCAATTTAAAATACGTAACACTGCATAGTTTTGTTACGGGAACATTTTAAGTTTTAAAAATCATTTGATATAGCATGTTTGCAAGTTTTTGTCACAGTTCAAGGAAGAAAAAAATATATATGACCAGCTTGTAGTTTATGGGCCGCAGTGATTATGTGTTCATCATGTACATAAAATGAAAACAGCTATTATGTGTGTTAATCCACATGTCTACGATATCATTCTAATACACATCTTCCATTAAAACACTTCAAATGGACTTCAATTCAAGATTTTACTTTAAATAAGAAGTTTAGGAATCAGGAAACACATTAAGCTTTTGTGGATTCAGCAGTTTTTATGTCTTGATATGTTTTTTAAAAAGCAGTAGCTCTTACCTTGGCCCTCAATTAGCTGTAGTCCTAAAACTAAGGTAAGGAACAGCATCTCAGCCTGGTGCTGGACCAAAACCAGAGTATTCTTTACGTCCTCTGTGGCAAGTGTCCTCCTTGGAAGTAAATGATCCTGCCTTAAGGTCTCAAGACATGCCTAGTTCTAACTTCTCATTTCTAATGGAACGATTGCAAAATCAGATGACATCAAATCTAATCACTGTATTGGACGAACATGAGAGTTCTTGGGTTATAACTTTGGGTTGGCTGTCAAAAAATCTATGACAGATTCTTCATCTAAAATCTTAGAACTTAAAAAGTGACTTGCAAGTGAGAAAACAACACAAATCAACAGTTAAAGAAATTCAATCAGCATAATTTTATAAATGACACCACGGAGCAACATTCCTCCGACTTTTTATTATTTTTTTCATATAATACATTCCATACAATATACAAAATATTAATAGAAAAATACACCTGTAAACATATATAATGTAGAAGCTTTGGTACCATAGAATGTGCAATATTGTAGAATGTGTAATGTGTGCTTTATGATGTGTGACTAAATAAGGTTTGGCTCATATACAAAAAAAAAAGGACAAAATAACTAAATACAAATATAGAACAAAAACACTTTGTTTGTGTATATTACTGAATATTAGAATTGGTTCTAATAAATGCATTGCTATGTTCACACTGTGACCTGATACCTTTTTTTGACTTTGTAGAAAAATATGTAACCAGGTGACAAAAACGACAAATTTTTATTATGATATTTTAATCATTATAAAAATGTTTCTGCGATACTTCAAAATTGTAGCTCTAGATATTTAGTAATTTATAACATTATAAATTTTCATTAATATTAAAATGCAGACTGCACTCTTCATGCACAATAACTGACTTTATTCCAAAAGATCAGAAAAGATGCAGTTGCAGCGTGAACATAGCCTGATTGTGTTTTTTAAACCTTCTACTGGAGGCCTTCACATTTTATCTGTTTTATTGGCTGATTAAACATACTGTGTGTGTGTGTTGGAGAGATAGAAAAACTGAGCAGTATTTTGTAGTAAATGGACTGGGATTGTGAAAGACTGGCCTCTTGATTGCTATGCTTCCTAAAGTCAACATAAAGGCTTGGTCCTCTGGATGGCATGAAAAAGATATTTAAAAAAGTGAATAAAGAAAAGAAAATATATATACACAGAGAGTTGCCCTGGATCTAGTACCTTAACCTGTGCTGAGTTTCACTAGTGATTCCGTCAGGATACAATGATTTAAGAAGACAAACATTTATCTAATGAAAGACTCTTAACAATGTGATTGAAACAAAATTGTGTAAGAAAAATAAAAACTATACTGTTTTAGATAAAGTACCGTCATTCGAATCGGACAAAGTAAAAAACCATGAGACTTAAAGTGCAATTTTGCTACTAGTTTGTAAAAATTCTCTCTTTTACAAAAAATTTTACATGTCTTCTGCATAAAGTTCTGCTCAACAGTTACAGAAAAGAAAACGTCTTCGGAACAAGTACATTATAAACACAAATAAATTCTTCATCACTTCATGTTACATAGCTGGACAATTATCAACATCGTAGAATACTGAAGTCCCCACCGCTCACATAAAAAGAAACATCCGACTGAAATCAAAAGCCGTTTCAAACTATGTCAAATTTGTAATAGTATTACTAGTATTTCTATTTTTTTTAAATAGAGATATCAGAATACTGTATAATGGACCTATAAAGTCCATTAGTGCCGCTATTAAGGTTCTTTAATGTGGCACCAGCAAAAGATTAGATAGGGAAACATAACCGATGTTCACAGTGAAAAGATTTTAGTATCAGCCTAAATGTTAAAAGAAATTTATGAAGGACTACATCCCAACATATTCAGAACACTCAAAGTTGTTATATGCAGTAGGAAAGGTGAGCATGTAGCAGATATGCTTCTACTATAGGACGAAACTGCTCACTGCTAACAAAGTCGATTGCAGTGGTAAAAAAACAGCAATATTTCAGTTGGTTTTTTTTTTTTGTTTTTTTTTGATGATTTCAGCAATTGATTCAGAATTGTGTTGAAATTGAGGTAACACTAGAATGCCAGTTACCTCCGTGCTCCCAAACTGGTGTTTAGATTTCTGGCAGTTTATAGCAAAAAAAAAAAAAAAAAAAAGTGCTTTTTGAATGTCACTAGCTGTTCTGTTGTTCTGGAGGATTTCTACTAAACGCTGATTACATTGTCTTGTTTCATCATCTTCGTTAATCTACAGACTTTTTGGATGTCAAAATTTGACATTTACAACTTAAGACTAAATTGACCTGGTTTCCAACTCTATATAATCAATAATCAATCAGAGGTCCACCACATGCTGATATTTCATTCTGTACAATGTATTCTGTAATGTACATACAGTCCACACTAACCTTTAGCCTACCATTACGGCAGAGTGCAATGTGTCTAGAGTATATGTCTATTTTTGTTGTTCCACATGCTTTCACAATCGAGTTCCGCTGATTTTCTGGCAGAAAAAGTGCCAGATAATTATGAAAGTCCTTTAATAGGGATCCAGCAAATGCACCCTTCAAGTGACATCCTTTAGCCATTATGGTTTACATCTTTAAACTGTGACACAACCAATCCTGGTTTAATTTACATTTATCCAGGTACACAACCTATTGTGAACTCAGGTTTTTCACTGGATAATTTGTCTAATTTGTAAAATATATTTCATATTAAACAAAACAAAGTATTTACTGCTATAATTCCTTCACATAGGCAGGCATTCTGATCTAAATCTAATGTAATAAGTCTGCTTGCTTTCATTTGATCTTAATAATTGCATTTATTAGAAAACTATATAAAAAACAGCTTTTTTTTCAGATCCTATCATCTGTTTGTTTGATTATCAATCACAGTGTATGGAGAACGTACATAGTGTCACAAGAAGCTTTCCTCTACTTCTGGAGTGTTCGGACATTCCTTCAGGGGTTCACTGTGTTCCACCTCTGTGCTGGAAGCCTCCAGTGATGCTGTTTCTGCTTCAGAGGCCACGGTGCTAAGGAAAGAAATACATGGTTCAAGAAAAATCCTCATAAACTTTTATAGCAAACAGTTTCCGTTGCCAACATACACTGACTGGCTGAAGAAGGTAGCACACTTATATTTTGTTTGACCTCCTTCAGCTTAGATTGTGGCACATACATGCCATTCTATATGAAATCCTGTCCAATTTCATGTAACTTTGGCCACAGCAGCTTTAATTTTTTTAACCCAGAGCTTGTATTGATGATGTGATACATCTCGAACAGATTCAAAAGGTCAGGATCCTGCGGTGAACAATTTATGAGTTAAAAAGCATTCCTCATGCTCTATGAGAGGAAATATTTGGCAATAAGTGGTTTAAAATAACTCTGTTATATTGCTTAGGATAGTGAATAAGATCATTTATATTTTATGTACATTTTTCTTTTTATTTGTTTTTGGTACAACCACGTGATCTGATTGTGGCCCCTGAAAGCATGTGTGTGGTGTACACTGCCAGTCACCTCCTTTTTGCTGCAGTTATTCTCTATATATTATCAGCAGTTTTACAATTACACACACACGCGCACACACACACACACACACACACATATATATATATATATATATATATATATGTGGAACACATGAATGATTTTAGTAAGAATGCTGCCCTTGTCCTCAGACCTGCAGCCGACATTTAAAGGGACACGATATATATATATATTTTTTGTTACATTTACATACATTTACATTTACATACATTTACATTTGGTCATTTAGCAGACGCTTTTATCCAAAGCGACTTACAAGATGAACACAGGGTTAATCACAACATCCCTGGAGCAATGAGGGTTAAGGGTTAAGAGGGCCTTGCTCAAGGACCCACATTGGTAATTGCAGTGGACCTGGGATTTGAACCGCCAACCTTCAGATTGATAGCCCAATGCCCTAACCACTGAGCTACCGCGCCCTCTATTCTGTTCTCTATTCTATTCTTTGTTAAAGCAGCGTCATTGCGTATCTTGAGCACAGATCAAGCCCCTGACGCTGAGGAGCTGTTTATAAAGCGTCTCTATCACCTGAACCCAGTTTCCTAATTACCCGCCGTGGACCTTTGTCTCCCCACAGCGTCCATCTGTCTGCGGTGGAACCGTCACAAATGTGGTGTGTATATAATTTGGCCACTAGATGGCAGTATTTTTATTGTTACAGAAACTTCTTGTTGCAAAGCAATCAGTGTTCGCTTTTAAAAAACGGACTAGATTACGTCACGGAAGACCAATTTATATGTTTTTTTTTTTTTTTTAAATAAATGCATTCAGGAATCGAACCTTGTTTTTTTTATGAAGGTTTTAAACCATTTTATAAAATTAAAAAGCCACTCAAGGTTGTGCAATATTTTGAATAAATCACAGATATGAGGTGTAACTGTGCTCTTGTAAAATCTTATGAATACACTTCATTCATAAAGATCCTTCCCCAAAATCTTTCACATATTTTGGATCATGTGATTGTTCCTCCACTGAATTTAATAGATATTTTTCATATATTAAACTAAAATACATTAATTATTATTTACAATACCGAACTATTGTTTATAAGCATTAAAATGGACCACATTCTTATAGATGTCTTTGACCATTGTGTTTCAAATCATTATTTCCTGTCATATTTGTATTTTATTCTTCATCGGCAAATGTGTTCTCTTGAGAAAACCAGAAGCAATCCTGTGTGAGTAATTCTTTTAGAGAAGGAACTGGTGCATCATCTTTCCTCTGTCTTCCTGTGGTTTGGTCTGGTCTGCTATATTTGCAGTAGAAGGGAAGCTAGTCCTACCTCGGAGGGCTTTCCACTGTCATGGTAACATCCTGGAACTCATCCTCAGGCTTGGGATCAGGTATTGGGATGATGTAACCATCATAAGGTGCTGATCCGATCTCCCCGTTTAAATCCACGCAGGGGTTTGGGGTGGAGGTTTGGGAAGGTGAGTAAGGTGGAGGGAATGGAGAAAGTACCCTGGGCTTTGTACGCACCACAGCCGGGTGATCGCTCTTCAAAAAGCTTTCGTTTACCTGAGTGTACCTCTGCATAGGAAACAAGTATATGATCAGAAACTTTTTGCAGTTGTTCCTGTACATGTAGAGGTTATTTTTTTATTATTCTTGCCTATTTAACCAGCGATTCTCTGAAATATACATGTCCACTCTTAATTTAGGGGAACAAAGTGAATAAAAAAGAACTAATGCATAAAGGCAGCCAATGACATTATAAGAAATCTAAGAAAACAAACCTGTTTATATCCATCAGTGAGCATGTTCCCCATGACCTGGACCAGATAAGAGAACTCCGGCCTCTTCTCATACTTTTCTTCCCAGCACTTTATCATCACCTCATAACTGTAAATAAAAAAATTCAGATTTAAGTTCCTGTTTACTGTAGATCTTCAGGGCATGCAGTAATCTTTAAAAAATAACCACATCAGAATTACAAAAATAACAGAATTAATAAAAGTCAGACATACATTTCCTCGGAGGCATGCGTGGGTTTGTCCATGCGGTATCCTCTCTTCAGAGCATTATAGAACAGTTCGTTCATTGGGAGTTCTGGATATGGAGTTCCACCTAAAAAGTTAAAACATTACAATTATTTAGGTGATTTATTTACTTGTCAAATTTGGTGTTTTGGTGACGTTCTTATAGCGAGATTTCAATCACTAGTTGCTTACCAAGAGTGAATATCTCCCATAATAAAATGCCAAATGACCACACATCACTGAGTGTGGTGTACAGATTATGGAAGATGCTCTCAGGGGCCATCCATTTAAGTGGGAGAAATGTCTGTAGAAAGAGAATTCAGAATAAAGGGTCAATCATCTGGGGATCCAGGTTCGAATTAAATAAAATGTTTTAAACGTCTCAATATTAAATGAAAGCATGAAAATTCCCAAATTTTTGTTTGCAAAGTTGGGTGTTACTCACGCTGCCTTTGGAGATGTAATTATCGTCGTGCATGATGTCTCTGGCCAGCCCAAAGTCACAGATTTTAACCAGCTTTCCTTCACAAATCAAAACATTTCTTGCTGCCAGGTCCCGATGGACACACTGCAAAGTCCGCAGAGAAATAAAGCATTAATACAACATGAGCTTCTTTGTATTACAGCATTACAGATCACAGGGGATGAACTAAGATTACACGTGTTATCTCCTTAGCCAGTTATGCAAAGTAAGCGATTTCACTATTAATGTCATTGTAAAGTACAATGACAGATTGTTAGGGTTTAAAATATTACACTGTACGCTTTTCTTTCCAACATCACACTTGCAACTCCAGCGCAAAACTAAAAAAAGCAAACATCCTTCACCGAGCATGTCCTGACTGATTGACTACATTTGGCAGAACAAAACCAAACATTTGGCTGTATATTGTAGAGTAGTGTGTATAAATCATCATTCCCGTACATTTTTACATGCCAGAAACTCCATCCCTTTGGCCACCTGGTAGCTGAAGCCCACTAGATCGGTGTAACTCAGGATGGGGGAATCACTGATGACCATTGAGATGTCGACTCTGTGCCCTGAAACAAATACATTCATTCATTCATTCACACTCTAAAAGCATCTTTAAATAATTGTGAAAGATGAAAATAAAAACTAATCCTTAAATACTGTTTAAATTATATTCATGTAAGAAAAATAAACACTAAGCAAACCATCACATCTGGTCAACGTCTGGCTGCTTCCAGAGGTTTTTTATGATCTGGCTGCCACAGACCAAATTAAACTACTATTTTGGTTTCCAATGTTTCTAAAACTGTGGAGGAAGTTTGTTTTGGTGTCATTATATCTTTATAAAAGATGTAATAGGTTGACTGTAGTTTTGACCAATCTGTATATCTCTGTATATATGTTTTGACACATTTGATCGGTTCACTTAGTATTTTTTGCAAGACGCCAGATGTTTTGGTTGCAAAAGTTGCAGAAGGGAAGTAAATGGTTGAAAAACATCTGTCTGCTGAGTCCATCCTCTCTCCATCATATCCCTATATGTGACAAGCAATGGCAGTGATGTAGACACGTTAATCTTTTTTTTATTTACTATTCTTAGTTTATAATAAAAAAAAAAAATCTATGCTTTAGGAGATGATCTGCAGGTCTTTCTACCTTGTTCCTGGTAGATGTCTTGCTGATACGTTGACTCATAAGGAGATGGCTGGATGTCTACGTATTTGATCGAGTCCGTGAGCTCCTGCATGGCAACATATTCAGTCATTTCCTCTTTCCTCATGTCCATATAACCGCCGTCACTCTGACTGCCGAATGACACGTAACTTAACAAAACAGAAAGCAGAATAGAAACTTTGAGATTTTATTGGCATTACTGAAATATATATAGGCATATATAATTCTTTATCACTTAGAAATTTATTTCAGTATATAAAAGACATGCATTTAGATATTCAGTAGTAAATCCCCAAATTAGGAATATAAAATTAAAGTTATATATAAAAGTAAGCGAGTAAAGACACTAAGTCAACAGCCTGCATTGCATTGCTTCATATGCACCCTCCCTCTGAGGCTCATTCATATTTTAGTAAAGACCTGAGAACGATATGTTGTGCTTTTCTGTCGGTGCAAATGGTCGCAAATGTGTTACTTCATTATGCAAATTTTTAAAAGAATTTATATGTATTTTAACATCAGTGCATCAAAAATTCATGAACTTTAATGCAATGTGATGAGGTTCCTGAAACGCTTTACCCTTTCTCAGAAGGTACATCCGAAGTGGGGCAAATGTGGCTGTTGCTGCCGTTTATCATCGGAGTCTTATTAGCATAGTTCTGGAGAAAGGTTTGCTTGTTTCTGTGCAGATAATCCACAAGATCTCCATATCGACAGAACTCTGTGACAAGGTACAAGGGGCCTGTAAAGAGATGATGAGTTTGAGTTATATACAGTACGAAGGTTTGGGCACACTTCTTTACCTATTGTGGTTTACACTTACAGTACGGATAATAAACCTGTTTATTAAGGTTATTTGAGTCACTGGGATAGGACACACTACCTTGCTTGGTGCATGCTCCCAGCAGGTTGACGATGTTAAGGTGCGGTCCCAGGTGACTCATGATTTTAAGTTCTGACATCAGAGCCTGGGTCTCACTCCTGCGAGCTGTAGCTGCCGAACAGAACAGACAAAATGATGTGAGCATACAAACAATTACATGTATGCCACTCAGTGTGTGGTTTATAATCACCAACATACATTTAAGCATTTTCACCGCCACTTTAGTAGAGGACTGAGAATCTGTAAGTCCATACGCAGTGGCTTCAACCACCCTCCCGAATGCTCCTGATCCCAGGGTACGACCTAAAACACAAGTCATGATTATGTATGACATGAATATTAATCAAAAAACAAAAGCATACACCCTAATATTCATTCATTTATTCATTATCTCCCGCTTATCCTATATCAGGGTCGCGGGGGGGGGCTTGTCTCGGGTGCTAGACAGATAGGCCCAGGACAGGGCGCCAATCCATCGCTGGGCACACACTCACTCACACAGACACACTCTATAGGGGGCAATTTTTGAGAATTCAATTAACTTGATCCATGTTTTTGGACTGTGGGAGGGAACCGGAGAACCCGGAGGAAACCCACGCAGACACGGGGAGAACATGGAAACTCCACCCAGATGGGGATTCGGACCGGGAATCCCTAGCGCTGAGAGGCGAACGTGCTAAACCACTAAGCCACTGTGCCACCCCCCTCTAATATATTAAATAATTTATATTTAATGATTATGAATTTGTAACTCCAATTGCTAAACTTACCAAGGACCAGGTTGTCCCGTGGCATCTCCCATGCAAGGTCATATGGAAGGTGGACAGGGTCCACGTAGATGTACTCGTGTCCATCCTGACTCACCGACTCAATCACCTTCCACCTGATCTCATAACGTGGCTTCTGCAATACAGCGCTTTATTAAAACTCTGTGCTTTTAAAAAAATATAAGGATGTTTTATGTGTTGATGAAAAGTCACTGACCTTTCTCCAAACAGCAATGAGGATGATGATGAAAATGATCGCTATGACGACCAGAGCCAAAACAGCAGCCAACACGGCCACTTGTGAAAACAAAGCTGAGATGAGATGAGATGAGAGTTAAAATTATAGATATATATATATATATTTTTAAACATACACTCCGTCAAATCTCTCTTGTTCATTTTTTATAAACAAACTCAAAATTCAAGTCGTCCACAATGTTGATGGGACTTTTATACATTGATTTCATTCATTCATTATCTCCTGATTTATCCTCTATCAGGGTGGCGGTGGGGTTCCCCATGCCCATCCAGGGCAGAACGTCTCGGGCGCTGGGCAGATACACTCAGGACAGGGCGCCAATCCATCGCTGGGCACACACTCACTCACACAGACACACTCTATATGGGGCAATTTTTTGAGAATTCAATTGACTTGATCCATGTTTTTGGACTATGGGAGGAAACCGGAGAACCTGGAGGAAACCCACGCAGACACGGGGAGAACATGGAAACTCCACCCAGGTGCTGCCTCATACATTGATTTATTTATTAAAATGTTTTCTTTTTTAAGTTTCCATTACTCTGCGACATTATGGACACATCTGTGACAATATAGATATTGATTTAGCTGTTTCTTAATTAATTATTTCCCTGCATATTGTTATTCAGTTAATGTTTCAAGCCAATACATTTGTTCATTAGCAGTATTTATAATATTATATAATGTAAGTTTTCAATTTATTGAAAAATGCATCAGCTGAAGTACTGTTCATTTATTTGACACGATGACAAAATGTATTGCACAAATGCTACCTGCAAGATTAATTTATCTTTATCATTAAAATAATTTTTCAATTACTTTTATTAACTATAATTATTTCAAACTCAGATAGATGCCGTAGAAAAATGCACAGGCAATAAAGTATGTATATTGAGTATTTTCTTATTATAAAAATTCCCCACAGAATTCTGTATATTTTGCAGAAACCCAGCTGAGCCACTCACTGCTGTTCACCAGTCTGATGTCTCTTTCCCGAGCTCCTCGTTCGTTCTGGGCTTTGCAGCGGACAGTAAAGTGCTGAGGACGCAGGAACGTCACTTGGCTGTGCACCTGATGGATCTTTCGGCTGCTGTTAAAGGTGGTGTTAGTCACAATTCGGATGTTCTTCGTATCGTCCACTAGGGGGCTCCAGACTACACTTTTGTTCGTGCACCTAGATGGAAAGGCATTAAGATAATGAGCTCGGAAGCGAGAATCAGTCAGTGCTCACTGAAGTTTGATAAGAACATGTGAATAATTTATAGACATCTATTTTTCAGAAGTATTTTCTTCTGGCTTAATGTTGACCAATAATAAAGACTGTGCACAGTAATATACGACATATTCAGGACTAACTATAATGGAGTGGTTTATGCTATTAGCTCTGTATCTATTTTCATCCACTCTAATGCACATTAACGGATCCTAATGCTGCAGTTTTACAAAATGACTGCTGGATGGTATAACGGCCAACTCGTGACACATTATGCGAGCTCTCATGCCTGCATGGTCCAAGTGACGATGAATAAGCTGGGCCTCTGAAAGGTGACTGAATACAGAGAAAGTGCACTGTGCTGTCTCACTCTCCTGTCCTTAGTGCACTTGGATGGATGTCAAATTAAACCAGGCAGCGGATATCACACTCTTAGGATTATTAATGGAGAAGGTTATGTGCAGATTTGGTTGGCACTTGGAAGTCACAGAAGAGGCGCTATAGAATTAATGCTCTAAAAATACTGGCAGAGAATCTACAGTCCTGTGGTTTGACTACATTTATTATTGAACAAATGCCATGCAATTCATACTCAGCAAAATAAAGCGTGCCATGTACGTTTTGAGAGTCACTATGACAATTACATGTTGTGGGGACCACTCGATTTCCACACATGGCTGGGGGATCTATAATCTGTAGTAGGCAGTGTGAAACATTGGGGATTATGACTGACTTTTGAATGCTGTCACAGCTGAGCCACTGGATGGTGGGAGGTGGAACGCCCTCCGAGACACAGGTGACGGCATGCTTCTTCCCTGGAAGGTGATGATCTGTCAGCTCGATTATCTGTGGAGGAACTAAAAAGGGAATGCAAACAAAAATGAACCTCATAACGGGAGGCGATGGGTAAGTTTAATACAGCATAAGTCTGTTTAATGCAAAATCATGAAGCTTTGTACAAGTTGAAAAAGTTCTGAGCAGCGTTCTCACCTTTAACCACCACATCAAAGGTCAGCTCACTGTAATCGTCCTCATTGAAGACTTTAACTGTGTAGCTCCCTTTCTGCTCCAGCTGAATTCGGATCAGAGGCAAAGTGCTGACATACCTGCAGCATTCAAATAACAGGCATGTAAAAATAATTAGGTTTTAAATTTTTTTTAACCATGTCTCTATTTTCCTTTTTTTCCCCTTTTCTTAATAACATCACTCCTCCGTGTTAAGTTTCAGTGCAACATGCATTTAAGTTCCAGGCAGAACTGGGCATTTATAAACCAGTCTAACCTAATATTATATACCTAAAATAAAAGCAATATACTTGTACCGGACACGCATGGCATTCAGCACACACAAAACACATGCCTTGCTTTTATTTAGATTTTTTTTTTAATTGACATTTATGTATCCTTGTAAGAAATCAAATGTATGGACATCCCAACTCAATACACTTATCTACATATGATTTCTTACTTTCTGTTGACCTCATGTAGGTCAGTCAATGGGCCGGCCGCGGCCCAGGGGCCGTGAAATTCCCAGGCCTACTATAGGGCAATCTTTGATGTCAATGAAAATCGATTGTTTTTGCTGTTGACAGGTGCATCGTGTAGTTATACGTGTCTGACCACATGGAATAGATCTTCATAGACATAAGCATGTGCACCAGAATATCAGCCCGCTCATCGGTAATCAATAAACATGGTCTGAATGAGCTGTTGCATCTCTGAGAGTCAGACTGGTAAGGTATTGACTGCAGAAAGTCAGTGTATTTATTTTTTTAATGTCTTTAAAGTCAATAATTACAGGCCTTGGTCTGCAAAAATCATTTTTATGCTGTCACTCCCTCACAGCCAGTGTTGATTTTTTTTATTCAACACTGGCTCTGCGGATTCATTTTGTCTGTAATACAAATATGTCTACTTTTTTAAATGCATATATAGTTTAGAAAAAGAATTTATCACGCCACGTCGTTGATTTACCCACCTGGTTTCCTGTTCCTGTCTTGTCCTTTCTCCTGTAATACGAGCTCCGTTTTTGCTCCATTGTATTACAGGTTTGGGATAGGCCTCCACCTCAACCCTCAGCTCCACGTTCTCGTGTTGCAGTGCAGAGATGTTGGGGCTCAGGAAAGAGTTCACCTTCACAAAGCCTCTTTCTGCACAGAAAGACAAAAAATACTCAATGTATTGCTTACAGCAATGAACAGAGAGTCGGGTTCAACTACATTAAGCCTAACTACATTAATTAATGACATCGTGCTGAAACCTGATGGAGGTTTAAAGCTCACTTAAAAGGATTTGATTTGATGTTTTATGTGTAATTCTGTGTTGCATCATTTTTCTTCATTGTCTGTAATGCTTGTTCTCTGTCTGGCTGTTAATTAGTTGTCTGGTCTAACAGTGTTTTTCTTCTGTTTCTAATAAAGAAGTTTTTATGTGAAGTCTGGTTCCAGGATCTTCATCTTCAAACTGAAACTGTTCCAGGTCTGACCTCTGAGTCACTGAAGTTATCGGTGTGAATCAGTGTTCTGCCTGTTTGTACTGGCAGCTCAGATGAACCAAATAGAATACATTTGGAACATTAAAAACCTTCTATAAATAGCTACCGCATGTAAAATGTAAAACACTCATGATCTAATCCTTTGTCTCATTAATGAATCCATGTGATGTACAATGTCTGGTCTGTCAACTTTGGATTCTTATTCCAAAAAGATAATTGGATACAGGTTAAGTATTATTACATTTGGGATGTGTATTACTACATACGGTATTATAATATTGGGATTAGTAACAGGAAATGATATAATATCAGTCAAAATGTTGGATACACCACCCTTCTTGCTCAATCCTTTTTTTTTCTTTCGTCATATATAGATGGACTTCATAGTTTTACATTTACAGACTGTAGTCCATATGTTTTCTTAGTTTTTTTGTTGGTTCTGTTGGTCAGGAGCATCACAGAACAGGTATCATTTGGGTGGTGGATTGTTCATTGTCAGTTCTGCAGTGGTATGATATGGTGAGGGGGTTTTAGTGCAGCAGTGCTGCTGTATGTTCATTTCAACGCCTCAATGACACTGCTGCAACACTGCTTTTCAAAAAGTGCTATGTAATTAATTAACTTCAACTTGAGCAAGAGTACATGTTTAATTCTTTAGCTGCCTTTTCTAGTGCAAACACTACCAGAGGAAAAAAAAACCCCGTAAATATACATAGATTTCCGAAGAACCTACCAAAACCTGTTATAGGTTTAAAATATCTGTTAGCAGGTATTTATAAATACAACACAGATACACACGTACAGGTATAATTTCTAGTTAATAGACATTAATACTAACCATTAAACGTTTTTTTTTTTTTTTGCATTTTCATTAAAAGGTACCTTTTTTAATGTTGATGCATCATCCCCTGTATTATGTACATGCCATGTTTTAAAGGCACACTTACTGGTTTCATGCATAATTCACACCTAAAACCTGCAGAGCTGATTATCACATTTAGGAAGCTGCTGTAATGCATCGCATATACATTAAACTGCACACATGGGTGCAGCAGCAGCGATGCTCTCACAAAGGCTGCTATTCAGCCTGTGTCCTGCTGCTTGAGAGCGTTTTTTTCCCTTCCCTTCATAGACACTCAGTATGCTACATGGAAGGGGGGGGGGGGTGGCGGTGTGGAGAAGTAACAGCTAAATGCACTGCAGTGTTCATTGCAGCCTGAGTACTGCGGTTTAAAGGGAGGGCGTACAAAATAACACACCTCATTTCCAAGGAATGTCAACATTCTCATGCGTGATTTGCTGTAAGGCTGAATCCTCCAGGAAGAGGATGGATAAGCCATGAAAGCAAAGGTCTGGCTCGAAAACTCAAAGCCCGATTCAACTTAGAGGTGAAACGAGGCTGATGATGGAGATGACTCAAAGAAAATATGTGACGTCCTGTCTGAGTGAATCAAATCCTTTTGCATGATTTATTTTTTTAATTTTACTTGTTATCAATATTCATTCATTCATTAATTATCTCCTGCTTTATCCTCTTTTAGGGTCGCGGTGGGGTTCCCCATGCCCATCCAGGGGAGAACATTTCGGGCGCTGGGCAGATACACCCAGGACAGGGCGCCAATCCATGGCTGGGCACACACTCACTCACACAGACACACTCTATATGGAGCAATTTTGAGAATTCAATTGACTTGATCCATGTTTTTGGACTGTGGGAGGAAACCGGAGAACCCGGAGGAAACCCACGCAGACACGGGGAGAACATGGAAACTCCACCCAGATGGGGATTCGAACCGGGAATCCCTAGCGCTAAGAGGCGAACGTGCTAAACCACTAAGCCACCGTGCCTTCCCTTTTTATCAATATAAATAAAAAAAATAATTAATTCAAATTTGTGTTGATGCCATTTAATTAAACATGTTCATGCTTAATGTTTCAACTGGTAAAGTGCATGAGAGGTGTTGATGCCGCTTACCCAGCACTGTGATGTTGATACTGACAGACATAAACTGGTTCCCAATGTCCTCTTTCGTATGACAAGTGTAGAGTCCAGAATCCGCTTGCGTGGTTTGGGAGATGTTCAGACAGGAGCGAATGTCAGATTGCACATCTGTCAGGACCTCAAAACCTTTGGGCTGTGGATGAGATGGTAAGAAAATAGAAAATAACATTAAAAGAGGAAATAGTCATTGTAAAGTCTATGCCAGGACATAGGAGGAAGAGTGGGATGGACAAAGGTATGAAGATTAAAAAAAAAATGTAAAAGTAAAGCAGGTAGAGAAGCAAAGTCACAGGGCAAAAAGGACAGCGGTATTTAGGTTAGGTATATAGTTTAGATAATAATAATTAGGTGAGTTGGATCGTGCCACCAGACTCATCCTGAAGATTCAGATCACTGTGTGTCACAGTATATAAGAAGGATAGTCGTCAAATTGATCTTTACTGCCTTTTTAATTAACTCCAGCACCAGATGAATGAAAAGAAACTGAGCAGAAACTTA
>JAFMOD010000292.1:1017694-1050118 GCA_019802435.1 Corydoras maculifer | reverse complement strand
GGCGCCAATCCATCGCTGGGCACACACTCACTCACACATACACACTCTAAATTGGGCAATTTTGAGAATTCAATTAACTTGATCCATGTTTTTGGACTGTGGGAGGAAACCGGAGAACCCGGAGGAAACCCACGCAGACACGGGGAGAACATGGAAACTCCACCCAGATGGGGATTCGAACCGGGAATCCCTAGCACTGAGAGGCGAATGTGCTAACCACTAAGCCACCGTGCCGCCCGTCCTGTATTACTGTGCTGTTAATTGATGATGGGAATCTCCTGCCCGGCTGACCCTTCCCACCATCATGGTCCTCGTCCAACACACTCAAACGTGACACAGCGACTGCATCACAATCACATGAGAATAAGCCGGCCGAAAGAATGTGTTTGTGTTTGCGACCTTTTACACTCAGCCCAACTCTACCAGCGCTGCGTTTCTCCAGCGGGATTATCTTTATATATCACAGTTTGTTTTACTTAAACATCTGGCAGTGATGTTCTGCACTGACTCTGCTTTGGGAACGAATTGAGTGTGTGCGTGGGAGGGTCGTTTATGTGGGGGGGGGCAGGGGGGGGCACTGACAGCTTTGAAAAGAAAATGAAGAGAAACAGACAAAAAGGGATCTTTTTGTTTCATTTGCACACAGCTGGAGGGTCTTACACTTCCTGTTAGGAACATGTTTAATGTGAGAGACGGGCGCGAGCATCACCCCCCCGATGCACCCAGTCAAACCCACGCTGCAGAGACTCGGTGATGCACCCAAAAATCCCCTTATAATGTGCTGCCTTTTCACCCCTTTGGGTTTTTAATCCCAAGCTACATTTCACAATCCAACTATTCCCACAAAAGCCCACTTTGGAACCGAAGCCGTTCGTCTTGATTAATGGCCGTCCTGACGCTTCTGAAGAGTGCACGCCGCTAATAAAACGCAGGAAAGCCCTGTGAGTCCAACACGAGAACATTATATTGTAAGTGTTTTTATGAAAGGACTTTATTAAGGCGCATTTGTGTTCATGCATTTGAACCATTAAACCGAAAGAACCAGTAAGGAAATGCATAAATTATAAATTAGAGGCATGACAGTAAGCAAGAAATATAAAATTCCCATATCTCTCGTTCATGCTTTACTTAAGATGACGAAACTGGGAGAAGAAAAAGTTAGTAAAAAAAATACAAAGTGGACAAATACAGCCTCATTTAGTAGAGCTACTCGTGTACAGAACGAAAATTTAAGAAACCAAAAAGAGTTTAGTGAAGAGGCCATGAGCATTTCTTATCATTTCCAAAAGTATTTGAAGTTTAGTTATTTGAAGTAATCAGACATTGTTGTTTGATTTACAGTGTACACATCTCCACAATTAACTAGACTAACATGCTGTACTTAACTTTAGCGGCTGCCCCTTTGCTTGCTTTGGTGTCTTGTTTGCTTTGCTTTGGTGTCTTCAAATGATGTAATGTTTTATTCAGGGACTCGGATATTAAAACTTTAATCCTCCTGTGTTTTTATGATCTTAAACCTAGACAGACCATTATCAAGTCTATTGATTTGTTTTTATTCACAATAAATCATGACTATGTGATGAACGAAATGAAAGAACGCCGAGTACTTTACTTGAGGTCGATGGAAAAGGAGTTTGTGAAGTCTGCTTTTCAAGTATTCTCACTCAGATTTTCTATTTAATATTTTTTTTGTGCATTTAAAACGACACACTGGATTGGATTGCCTCTCCCGAATCACAGTGGACAGTTGTTTACCCCCTTCTATGAGCTTGCTTTGATGGTTTGCCCTCACGCCCACCACCACACGATGACTGAATAAAACATTCAAACATCCGGCAACTCCTCGGACTGCACAAACACAAATACAAATGTTTCACAGATGTGCACAATACAGATGTTTGTCAAACTTCATCTAGTTTCTCTCGCCATCCCGGCTATAGTGGGTCCAAATAGGGTGTGATTTAATATATAGAAATGAATCAGATCCCAGCTTTGCTCCTGAAACCCGTGTTAATTAGCATTGTGATTAAAATTCCGTGAAGTGTGCGGCTCAATCTGATTAAAGAGCGACAGGAGAAACTGCTTGTGTATAAATCCAGCCAGGAAAAAAAAAAAAACCTGCCAAGAAAAACTACAGCACACGCATAAATACACTTTATTAAATCTTTGCCGTCCTCCTGATCGTTTATCGGTTACATGACGGGCTTGATAACGCCATCCTGTGCTCCACTGAGCCAGAATTCTGGCAGCGTTTGTGGGAAAACTGATCCACTATGTCCCTGTCAAAACAAACCTTTTTTTTTTCTTTTCTTTTTTTTCACTCTCTTGTTCCCCTGAGACAATACTTCTGCTATCCTAAGAGCTCGCTGAAACCCTTTTTCTCCCCCTCCCAGTTGCCCCAATGTCCATCGACTCTTTCACTGACCCAAAACACTTCATGGGGCGATCACACTATTAGCAGCACTAAACACAAATATACCTGAACAGCTGGGACGAATCATGTCCTCTACTTAAATTACATGATTTAGATTTAGGTGTGTGGGAGGAGCTGCAACTAACTACGTCACAAAGATGTTGGCCTGAAACATCTGGAGAATGTGCTGTCAGGTTTTTGGATTCGGAATAAACAATAACAAAAAGTGCAAAAGAGAAGAGAGAGAGAGAGAGAGAGAGAGAGAGAGAGAGAGAGAAGGAAATTCCAAACATACTTTCTCATTGGCTATAAAGCTAAGATTTGATCGAATGCAAAACCAAAATATAAATTAAGAATTAAAGAATTCTAAAGACAAACTGAGAGCTTTTGTATTCCCCATTATCTCATTATCTCATATCTGCCAATCCTCTAAAGTCTGGTGAAGCAAATCCGAATCCAAGCTGCAGCAGGGACACAAATAGTCTGAATGTATTTTCAGCTCTGGAACCCGAAAGCTCCTGCAAAAGCTGAAAAAGTGCTGGAGGGGGCATTTGGAGTTTTGAAAAAGGTCACTTTCCGTAAGACACCCACTTAAATCACGATGGAGCAAAGCGAAAGCCAGATGTCGTCCTTTAATAGAAACAATAATAACAAACACACAGACGAAAACATCAGCAGTACAGACTGTAACCGGATATTTCCAGTAAATAAACACCATGATGTAGTGCATGTAGCCGAGGTAAAGAATGGATTCTTTGTGATAAGAGAAGTTCTGCTGCAATACCTGAACATCAGATTATAACTCCAGATAGTTTTAATGAACTAAAGTCTGATCTGTGCATTTCAGTCTGTAATTATGCTTTAACCAAACACTGCTCAGGTGTCACAAACCGAAGCCTGGAGGAAGTATCATGATCATTTAATTAAGTTAAAACAACGTCTTATCTCATTATCCTCCTCATAATCCTTTTTTAGGGTCGTGGAGCGGTTCCCCATGACCCTGCAGGGGAGAACGTTTTGGGCACTACACCAATGCAGATACAAATAGGGGCAATTAGGATGTCTTTGGATTGTGGGAGGAAACCGGAGGAAACCCACACGGACACAGGGAGAACATGCAAATTCCACCCAAATCGGAGAGGTAGATGTGCTGACCAATTCATCACTGTAACACCCCCACTGTTTATCCATCCATTCATTATCCTCCGCTTAATCCTATACTAGGGTTGCAAAGGGTGGTTCCCCAAAATGCTCATCCAGGGGAAAACGTTTTGGACGCTGGGCAGGACAGGATGCCAATCTATCACTGGCCAAACACTCACCAAACACTAGAGAACCTGGAGAAACCCAAATGGACACCACTACGCCACCAAGTTACCACACCAAAACATCCAAACAAAAATCCCGAGTTAAAAATACGTAGTCCACCTAAAAACCCTACTTTATTTAAAGTTCTTATGTATTATTATATTACTATATAAAGATAATTAATTAATCTCAACTCTGCCCCCTTCCCCCTATGCACTTTTGTGTCTCTGCCCCATGTGTGTGAAAAGCTCAAGACCTCTGACATTCTGAGCAGTAATGGAAAATGACCATGTCATGGATGACAGCATCATGATGTGTGCTGTGAACTGAGACATTGGAAAACATATGAGTGGATATTTAAAATACACTTTAAATGGTTTCATGCATTAAAAATCATTAAAAAAAAAAAAACCCAACAACAACACAGTGGCTCCTTTTGAAAAATGAGCCGGGACGTCTTAAAAACTAAAGTAATGAGTGTGTGGTAGGGTGGAGGTTTGGGTGTTTTTAGATGTGGCCTCATATCTGCTCGGTTCCAAGGCTCATTAAAAACAAACTGTTGGCTTGAAATATGTTTGTGAAAAGAAAAAAGAAAAACCCTGAAATATAAAGCGGTTTTAAGTTAAATAAATCGACCTTCTGTGTTTAATGGACCACAGGTCAGTAGATTCACTCGGCTGAGCTGCTGATGAGGACGTCAGCGCCAGAGATATGACAAGCAAAAATTTTGAAAAGTTCTAATGGTGAAGTATGCACCGGATGCAGAGGCCCAGTGAGTGAGCTGAACCACATCTGGTCTTTCAAACACCAAAATGGACTTAAAGATACTGCAAAAGACATTAAATGCTCTGTCTTTCGTAGTGCTCATCAATTATAATCAGATAAAATATATATTATGACTCATTATCATTTATGTGAAAAAACTTAATTTCAGCATTTACTATTAATTCAGGAAATGGTGGGGCTTTAACAGATGTCATAGTAATTTTCTAAGGGTGCAATCTGCTGATATTATATTTGTATAATTCATTTTTCATTCATTATCTTCCACTTTATCATATATTAGGGTCGCGGTGGGGTTCCCTTGCCCATCCAGGGAAGAACATTTCGGGCGCTGGGCAGATCGCCAATCCATCGCTGGGCACACACTCACTCACACAGACGCACTCTATATGGGGCAATTTGGAGAACTTAATTGACTTGATCCATGTTTTTGGACTGTGGGAGGAAACCGGAGAACCCGGAGGAAACCCACACGGGGAGAACTCCACCCAGATGGGGATTCGAACCGGGAATCCCTAGTGCTGAGAGGCAAACATGCCAACCACTAAGCCACCGTGCCGCCCTTATTTGTATTATATTATATTGTATTATATTATATCAGGGCGGCACGGTGGCTTAGTGGTTTAGCACGTTCGCCTCTCAGCTCTAGGGATTCTTGGTTCGAATCCCCATCTGGGTGGAGTTTCCATGTTCTCCCCGTGTCTGCGTGGGTTTCCTCCGGGTTCTCCGGTTTCCTCCCACAGTCCAAAAACATGGATCAAGTTAATTGAGTTCTCCAAATTGCCCCATATAGTGTGTGTCTGTGTGAGT
Source organism: Corydoras maculifer (assembly GCA_019802435.1). Classification (NCBI taxonomy): domain Eukaryota; kingdom Metazoa; phylum Chordata; class Actinopteri; order Siluriformes; family Callichthyidae; genus Corydoras; species Corydoras maculifer. The sequence continues at coordinate 1,044,804 of JAFMOD010000292.1, read as the reverse complement.
GAGTGTGTGCCCAGCGAAGGATTGGCGCCCTGTCCTGGGTCTATCTGCCCAGCGCCCGAGACGTTTTCCCTTGGATGGGCATGGAGAACCCCACCACGACCCTAATAGAGGATAAAGCGGAAGATAATGAATGAATGAATATATTATATCAGCAAGATCCATGAAAGCATGACTGGTTGAGTTTGTTGTGGAAGAACTTGCTCGCAAAATGTTATGACCTCAAGTCCATCCAATACCTGTGAACTAGGTCCCCCATCCAACATCAGCGCCTGACCCCATAAATGCTCTTCTGAATAAATAGACATTATTCTCACAGACACACACTCCCAAATCTTAAGGGGCAGCTTGTTTCAAAATTAGGTAAACTAAAATTACTTTTACAAAACATAAAATTAGATTCCCAAAGGAGCCCTCTCAAGTTTGCTGAGAACGAAAACAGTTTGGGACAGTCGAGCTTCACTCTCACTGACACTAATCCTTTATCTGTAAACATCAGCGCTTTCTCAAATCCAAATCTTGCCAGCACCCAAGTTGTCCTGTGAGAACCGTAGTGCAGAAGCTCGCATCAACAAAAGGGGGGTGAGGACAGAGTAACAGCTGTACACAGTCATCCTTCAGTCATTAGAATCCACCTTATTCCACTTCCCTAAACAAAGCAAGATGGACAGATGGAACACAAGAAGGGAAAAAATCCTTTTTAAAAACACTATGCAGAACTCGATGTGCCAGAAACGCGGTGAAGCCTTTTATTTAGAAATGTATTCACCCAGTAATTCTGAAATACGAGCCATGAAAGAGAGATTAAATGTGCAATGTAATCCTAATGTAATCCCAAATATACATACCATTCTCAGAACCGAGTTGTGATTGAGGATCTGCCAGTATTTTTTATGTTCTACAATGGAATCAGTAACAGATTTAAGATTTATCATTATAATTATAATTCACACCCTTGTGTTTAAATTCGTAGCCCAGTTGGGCTCATGTGGACTGATTTAATATAGAACAACGTTCGTGGGTACTCGCTCTGCCGTGGATTTGACTGGTTGGTGTTTTGCGGATAAATTGTATAAATTATTCACTTGGCAACAAGGTAGTGCGATGGTTCATGCTTTTTTCTCACAGCACAAAGGTCCTTGGTTCGATTCCCTGGGAGACGAACACAGGTCCTTGGAAGTGGAGTCTGTATGGCCTCCTACATTCGGACACGCTAATAGGAAAATAGGAGAAACTAAACTGTCCGAATTTGTCAAGGGGCCTAATGTATGGTCTAATGCAGTGTCTCAAAGCCTGGTGAATATGTGGGTTGTGTCAGGAAGGACATGCGGGTGTAAAATTGTGCCAAGTGAAACATACGGATTTTGTCCCTCAAACAGAAAATAAAAACTAAAAAAGGATTACTTTGTTGTTTGGTAGTAGATTTTTTCTAGTATAGTATATAATATGGTAGTTTACTACTATATTTACTACTATACTATATATATATATATATATATATATATATATATATATATATATATATATATATATATATATATATATATATATACTATACTATTATACTATATACTATATTTACTGCTATATTTTGTAAAGACAGTCTGACAGATTGATGCTATGGTACAGTATACTGTACATACTGTATATCCAGATATAAATACATATATGTATATCCAGATCCACAGAGTGCTCTACTAACATTAATGCTTTGGCAGGATGTTGTATTTGAGTGCTGTAGAATTCCCATGTATTGAATCAGTTGCTCTGTAGCTTACTCGACTCGAGTAAGCTACAGGGGGATATAAAAGGGCAGTTTGATTTCTAAAAGCTCATAGTTTAGCTATGTGGTGACTAATTTTGTGAGTATTGAAATGCATTGCTCATGACACAGCAGAGAGCAGGTCTGTTAATCTGACGAAAAGCACATGGTGCTGTGCAGCGGGCACCTCCGGCTGCTCCTAACGCCAAACACATGTTTTCATCTACCTGGCATGCAGCACAGCTGGGGGCGGAGGGCAGGAAACAGCTGATGGTGCGGGGTTAAGTCAACTGCCTTATTACAAAAAGTGACATAACTTCAGAATGAGCTGTTCTCGGGGAACTGGGCAGACCCGTGGCCTCGTGCAGCTTTTAAGAGGAATGAATGAATAAGAATTGAAATATATCTGTCTATTGTTAAACTGTGATATTTACAGCTTCAAAGCGTTGGAGGGAATAAAACAATAATGATATTGCAGGCGGTGGAATTGATCAAAATCTGTGATTCATTTGTTCAGAAGACATTCTCATGTTTTGATGCTCTACAGCTGCGTGACCCGGCCTTCAGGAGTTCTTATCCCATTCCAATCATGTTCAGTGTTCTCCAAATTTGATTCTTTTTACCAAGCGGCATGAAAGCAAAAAGGCACATCAGGTACAAAATAAGTTCGTAACTTAAAGTCTTAAGAGTCATGATGCACCATGAAACCATGAGTACCGTGTTCCCATCTGTGTTGTATTCATATCTTGGACATATAAAATGTTTTGGATAATGTTTTCGCATCATACAACATATTTCATAGATGATTAGTAATTATTGGTTATTTTCCCATAATTTTGGCAACAATTTTGCTTTGACTAAATCATATTTGGGCGGCACGGTGGCTTAGTGGTTAGCACGTTCGCCTCTCAGCGCTAGGGATTCCCGGTTCGAATCCCCATCTGGGTGGAGTTTCCATGTTCTCCCCGTGTCTGCGTGGGTTTCCTCCGGGTTCTCCGGTTTCCTCCCACAGTCCAAAAACATGGAACAAGTTAATTGAATTCTCAAAATTGCCCCCTATAGAGTGTGTCTGTGTGAGTGAGTGTGTGCCCAGCGATGGATTGGCGCCCCCCCCCCCCCCCCCCCCCCCCCCCCCCCCCCCCCCCCCCCCCCCCCCCCCCCCCCCCCCCCCCCCCCCCCCCCCCCCCCCCCCCCCCCCCCCCCCCCCATATTTGTTCCTGGAATAAGATAATTAAAATAAAGATCAATAAATTTAAGGCAGTGTGCAGAAAGATGCTGCAGAAATTACGTTCACCTCTTCTTAAAATCATCCTTTTCTTAAATCACTTTTAAGAAAAAAGTAAAAAATAAAAAAATAAATGTTAGTTGTGAGTCGTTAACAAAATGGTGTTGCATTAAGCTACATTATTCTTGGCATGTATTACCAGGTAACCTTGCTTTTAGACTTTAACCACTGAAACTGCCCTTAATGAAATGTATAAACAGAGTCACAAAAAAAATCTCTGCTCAAAATAGTGAATTATAGCCCATCATTTCAGTGTGGTTTGGAACGGGAAGTTCCCAGGAACAAAACGAACTCTGCGAAAAGCTATTTAGGAGGCATGAAATCACAAAGCATGGCACCACCAATCTCCGAACCTGGCAGGTCATAGTATTGGCTCTGCGGATCGTCATTAGACGTTTTGTGCAGATGCGAGACATGTGTGCAGAACAGACTGCACAGAGAGGATGCGCAGCTCACGGCATCCATGTTTCAACAGATAAACAACGTCAACCGGATGAGGAGCGAGCATGGAGAAAACTAAGGGACAGATGTGCACAGCGAGCTGATCAGGAGGTTTGGGATCGCACTTTACGGGGGACGAAATACAAGGTGGAAATGATACTGAATGTTCGTTGCAGACGTTTGTATTTCAGAGGCTTTTTGTCCCTCCTCTTAACCTGGAAACAGTGACTGCAATGAGTTCTCAGTTACAGAGACAAACCGTGCAAACAATTCATTAGCACCAAAATGCCGTCTCACTCACCCAAACACAACCGGCAGGAGGACGCAACTCCTTGTCAAACACATTTACTTAGTGGGAGAACAAACTCCCCAAATTTCACAGACACCCATGTGAAAGGAAAACATGTAAAGATGCTGTAAATGCACCCCACAGTGTTTACTCTCCCTGAATGACAATGAAACACCACACAGTGTACATGCACAAACAAATACCTGCATCATAAATGCTTCCAGCTGCTAAACTCAGGGAAAAGGTTTGTTTCGATTTGCCAAAAATACTAGGCCACTACAATTAATACTGAACTATTTTGGGTCCAATTTCCTAAATGGTGACTCATTTATTTAATTTAACCAAAATACTATAAGAAAGAGCCAGGACAAGTTGTGTGTCCATCGCAGGGGAAACACACTCACACTTTAAAACATATATTTACTACACGTTTTAAACTAAACACAACCTCTACATGATCCAGGCTTTCTGTCTGGAATCCCAGGATTTGATGCATGTGAGTGCCCAATCTGACCTACTGCACCACCATGCCAATTAAAAGTCCATATAAAGTAAAAGAGTAACCTAACATTTAATATATTGACCAGTTGAGCAGTGAAACTGTAAGCCAGGAACCCTCGTCCAACATCAGTGTCTGACCTGACAAATTGTCTGAAAGGTAAATAAGTATCATATTTTAAAAACACTCCAATTTCTTGTAGTAAGAGCAGGTCGCAGGCTTGTGGTTAAGGAACCAACCTCACGACCTGAAGGCCCCCGGTTCGGTACTCAGTCCCACCAAGTACCATGGCTGAAGTGCACTTGGGCAAGGCACCTAACCCCAATTGTTCTCCAGGTGTCATGTACAGGGCTGCACACTGCTCTGGGCACGTGTGCTCACTTCACTCAGTGTGGGTGTGTGTGTGTGGGTGTGTTTTCACTGCACTGATGGGTTAAATGTAGATTCCTCTGTGTGTAAGTACAGAAGGCAAAATAGATCCCATTAACACATTAAGAGGAGAGAAAGCTATTAAAACTGCAAAGTGGGGGACCCACACGTGTGTGTGTGTGCGTGTGTGTGTGTGTGTGTGTGTGTGTATTACAAGCCAATCCGGTGTGGATCTTAACAATTCACATAAAAACCTATACAAATAAAACATCATTCTGTACACGGCCCATTACTTCATTATATTTATTTATCATCTTTACAGCGTCTGCGCAGAGAGAAAAATAGGGACTTTCTTTCTAATATTAAATGTAAGAGTCTGTAGATGAAATAAATCATATGTAAGAACGTCCCACGTGCAAACTTAACGTTTCATATCAAACATCTTGACCTAAAGATTTCAAATTAACATGTCCTTTTTCTGTTCAGATCTTACATGATGAGTTAAAAGCAGCACGTCTAACTTACCTTCAGCTTCCCAGTGTCCCAGTCCTGGACATCTATTAGATTCTGGTCATGCCACTGATGTGTTCTCCGTCTTCACGCTGCTTCCACTGCTCCCTCTCTCTTTCAGTCTGTCTCTGGTTCTCCTGAAGTGCCCTGCCTCCAGTCTGCCAGAGTTGCATGTGAGTAACGCTCTTCAGTAATCTAGGGCTGTGCTTCGCGGAGGCTGGGTTACACTCCCTCTCTGTGGACAGAGGGAGTGTGTTTCCCCCCTCAGTCTCTAGAAGAGAAGGATCAGACATCTGTTTATCTAGTAACACAACCATGCCGCGATAAATCTCAGATCTTATACTGTTTACCTCTGCAGTTCCTAACTTTAAAGCATCTTGAACTGGATGAATCGATAAAACGGAGGGAAATAAAAGGAAATGTGAGGACAATAAGCAGATCAGCTGTGTCTGAAAGCCTGCACTTGACGGTGTGAACTCCTAACTCACTCTTTCTGGTGTTAAAGGTATAAAATCCTTTTCTGCCGCATGGCATATAGATCGAGCAAATCAGTTTCGTTTTTTAGTTTAAGTTTCCTTCTGCATCTGTCTTTCAAGTTGGTGGAGCTGCTTGGAAATTCATAACTGTGTCTAACAGCTGAGTCAGGACTTTTCTCTGCATTGAAAAGACAAAAACAGGCGAAGGGAGATCCCAAGAGGGAGAAAAAGAGCTGGCATGCCCGTGTATGGGGGAAAAAAAGCAGGAGCAATAATGAACTAAGTAATTAGAAGAGAACAGGGCAGCCGCTTTTCATAGACACTCCTTGGATCTCGGTAATGTTTTAACTCCTTTACTGCAAACCCTTTATTAAAGGGGTTTTGCGTTTTTTTTCGACAGAATTTTGATACAAACACTCCTCTGTGATTTGTGATTTCAGACGGCAGCGGATGAATCGTTCCAGATAGCACAGAGGTTTGGGTAAAAAGATGTGAGTTATATTTCAGGGATGGCATATCATGTCTGAGGATCTGAAATGTTTAATAAGAGGCAAACTGCCCAGCACTAAACCCAGAGCTGCCAAATAATTCGAAATTTCCAAGGCGCGTCGTTAGTGATACAGAAGCAAAATCGGTTGTCAATAACGCAACTTTTAACTGACATACTGAAAGCACTTTGCATTATTGCCCTCATAATGGATTTGCTGTGTACAACGTATGAAGAGCAGCACTTTAAAGGCAGGTCTGCATTTACCCTCAGAGCAATGCTACAGTCAGAGTATACAGTCAGCACCTCAAGCGCCTCTTTAAATTTGAGTTAAATAATCTGTTTCTAAATTTCATTTCACTGGGTCTATGAGCCAGTCAGTGTGTGTGTGTGTGTGTTGGAGGGGGGGGGGGTGAGTGTGTGTCCAGTAATGGATAGGCACCCTGTTGTCAGTTTATTTGCCAATGTTACCCCTTGGATGGGCATGGGGACCCATTTAATCAGAAGATAATTTATGGATGATTGGATGGATGGATGGATGCAGTGGCTGGTGGCATGGTGGTTAGAGCTGTTATCTCACAAAAAGAATGTCCTGGTTTCGCATTCCAGGCAGAACAGACAAGGTCTTTTTTATATGGATTTGGCAAGGTCTCCTTATTTTTATGGTTTCCTTGAGATGCATCTCGGGTAGTAAAGAGATATTAAAATGGATGGGACTCTGTGTGTGTGTTTGTGTGTGTGTATGTGCCTGCCCTGTGGTGGAGTCAGGCTGAAGAACTCCAGGGTTCATCCCCGTCTAACCCAGTGATCTTTTGGATAGGCTTCAGCAACCACACAATTTTATTTATGAGTTAAAAATAAAGGAATGACTAAAGGATTTATATTTGTGCTTCTTGTTATAAACACCCAAGCATCGTTTAAATACACGATATACACATACACACTCAAATATTGAGCGTTTGCTGCTTTATATATCCATATTCAGATTAACGAGATTAAATAATTCATAAATTAGAGTCAACATTTCAACCACATCGACTTAAATCCGCGATTAAGTCAATCTTGTGGCTACACATGCACCACGGTAGCACAGTATGCACTCGTTTTGCTCACTGTAAATGGGTCTGAGAGCAGCACACGGGGATGTTTGCTCTTGCAGGTAAAGTGCACTGTGCTTTACTGTAATCTTCATTTGCATTGGCACACGCCTGTGCAACCGTACTGCCGCAGTTTTGCAGCCTGAATCAGAAAATCGTGGCCCTTGGTGAAAGGAACCACTGTTCCATGAGTTTTATAAGAGCCTGTGGTTTAGATGATATGCGCAGATGCTGAGAAAAATACACCTCCTGAAAACGGATCACATACACGTCTGCAGATCGGCACGGCGACCGCCGGTCACGCTTATACAGCAGCTCAGGTAAATCCATTTCCAATAGAACTAACAAACAGCCGAAACGACTACGTTTTTTTTTTTTCCCTCTAATTGAATGTCTGGACAGAAGAAGTGAGGCTTGCCGGGTTTCCAAAACAGATGACCACATGGAAAAACCTCGCTTTTAAAGTCCTCGCAGTAAAATTCGTTATTTTCACAGTGGTTTGGAACAGCGAGCAGAGGCTGGATGGAATGAGGAGACAAAACTGGAGGACATGCGGTAATGCTGATGTCTGTCTGAGACAGGAAATGGTGGATTTGATAGCTTCGAATGGTGTGTGTGTGTGTGTGTGTGTGTGTGTGTGTGTGTGTGTGTGTGTGTGTGTGTGTGTGTGTGTGATTAAGTGGATGAGTGACTCAATGCAGTCGCTGTAAAAAAACACTGTAATTTCGATACCTCTGATTCCACATTGAACAATTGAACGGTCTGCTTTGAGTAAGAGAAAGTGAAACGGAACAAAGGAGTCAGAATTCATAGGCAGCTGTTTTTGGGTTTTTTTTTTTTACTCCTTTTGCATTTGCAAAGCATTCCACACAAAGTGCACGGATTAAAACCGAATTTGTTCTCATTTTGCTTCAACAGAAAACAGGTTTCAATTAAACGTCATCAAAACCAAATGAAGCCACGCTGTAATCACTGTCTAGACACTTCATTTAGGCTGTTTACTAATAATGAGACGGTCCACGGTCACGATACACACCTCATATCTTCTTATATATAAAGGGCGTGTATGAGTGTGTGTGTGTGCATGTGTGTGTGTGTGTCCTATACAAATCCACAAGGTTGCTTCGATTACCATGACATCTGACATACTCACTCTTTAGGACCCTGCCGAGGTTTTTATACTCTTAACAAAACACCAAGAAGCTCAAGATGTCTTCACCGCTCTGTGGTTCGAGCAGCAACACCAGTGATTGGTGGAGAGAGCGATTGGTGCTACTGTGTGCAGAGGAAACTTAAATTTCGGTGATTTGTAAGTTTGTTTAGTTTAGTGTATCTATTTTTCTCAATTTAGATAGAGACAATTTAAAACAGCCAATTCACCTTGAATCCATGTTTTTGCACTGTGGAGGGAAACCAGAGAACCCCACATGGACACAGGGGAGAAACGATGGAAACTCCACCCAGATTGGGGTTTGAACCTGGACCCCCAGCACTGAGAGGCAGACGTGCTGCCAAAGAAGCCACCGATTACGCAAAAATAAACGTTAACATTGTACAATCGATCCAAGTCGGTGTTAGTTTACAATTAAATTGAACCTTAGCTACTTATAAATCTAATTACCCCCCCATGCAAAGAACCACTCTATTAATATAGAAATCAATCAGCTTATTCTTGGACTGTGGATGATCAGAATGACTTGATGTGAATTATTTGTTGTTTATTATTCTTAGATATCTACGAAGGCGGCACGGTGGCTTAGTGGTTAGCAGGTTCTCCTCAGCACTAGGGATTCCCGGTTCGAATCCCCATCTGGGTGAAGTTTCCATGTTCTCCCCGTGTCTGCGTGGATTTCCTCCGGGTTCTCCGGTTTCCTCCCACTGTCCAAAAACATGGATCAAGTCAATTGAGTTCCCCATATAGAAAATGCCCCATATAGAGTGTGTCTGTGTGAGTGAATGTGTGCTCAGCGATAGATTGGCGCCCTGTCCTGGGTCTATCTGCCCAGTGCCCGAAACTTTCTCCCCTGGATGGGAATGGGAAACCCCCCCCGCGACCCTAATATAGGATAAAGCGGAAGATAATGGATGGATTGATATCTACAAACCCTGATGCTGACCTGCAACTTCAAACCCACGATGTAAATGTGATGTCATCATTGTGTTTTGTTTTTTCAATCTCAGCAGACTTTGTCCCATTCAGCGCCAAGATGATAGTAACATGGCACTACGGAGCGGTGCTGAAGCTGATATCATCTTTGCGTTAAATCGCAGAGCAGGATGCCAAACCCGCTCTGTGTGCACCTTCAACTTCAACTCCAGCTCCACACACCATTTGCTGAGGTTGGAAAGATCTCTCTCTGCATCAGCCTATGTGGAAGAGATTAAAGACAGACTTCAGACTCTCATTTCCACATCCCGCTTTAAAAACAAGGACCAGAAAGGCGGGGCTCTGTTAAGTAATGCATCTTTTTTTTTTTTTTTTACATCAGTTGAAGTTTCCAGCTGAATTTTCCATTTGGAATCTGGCACTCGATTCTGTTTTTCTCATTTTTTTACGAGCCCATCCCTCTTTCTCTCTGTTCTGGTTCTGTTTGTGTTCTCTGTATTCTTACAGTCTAAATATAGAATAAAAAAAGTTATAAATGTTATGTGAACTCTTATTAAAATATACAGTGACGTCAAAACAAACAAAATGAGCCTTTTTATATATAACCTTTGAGAACTTCACAAAATACTGCCAGCCACCAGGGGGAGCTCTACCCAGATGAAAACTGGAGGTTTTATTTTGATGAATTTCTCAGTTTTTTTTATATTGTCACACTCTCTCTCTCTCTCTCTCTCTCACACACACACACACACTCTCTCTCTCTCACACACACACACACATCGGTACATATAGAAACGAATAAAACGTTGACTTCAAATATCATTCTTCAAATTAAGTGAAAGACTCCAATTCATCCTCCTGATTTCTGAATGTAGGTGTCAGTGCTTGCCCCCTGTGTAAGTCAGGTTTATGGTTTATGGTAAACACATGGTTGGATGAGCTCGACTGACCCACACTAAACACTGTCAGTAACTCTATTAAACACGTTTAGGATGAATCAGAAAGGTCATTATAAATCAGGACCTCTCACCCAACATCACTGTCTGACGTCACAAATATCCCTCTGGCCGTAGTTTGAATAAATGTAACAGTCTGTGGGTTCACATCAAGTGGGTTTAAGTTAACGTAGTATTTATATCAGCTGTGACCACGTGCCACACAGAACCAGCTGCTTAGTACCTACTGCCCACTTGTGGTCAGGATAAGCTTTGCATAATACTATTATACTCAGTAAGGCTCCACATATATATAAATTAATAATTAATTGGTTAATTCATATATATATATATATATATATAGGGATAGGGGTGGGGATAGGAATGGGTTCTACAAAAAAAACATACAATATATTTTACTATTGCTATTTAAATGTTGAAAATTAAAAAGTTTAAACCAGGTAACATCATTAAAGTATAACACACAGTGACCACCACACACTGCCAAGCTTTAAACAATGATGAGCCTAATGGTCAGTGGTCATTAGTCATTATTGTAAGTGTTCGTAATTAGCAAAGTGTAAACCCACAGGCTGCCATGCTTACAGGAGCAAAAATTTATTATTTCTTTAAAAATCCGATTACCTGTAAATCCTGTGTTTACGAACCGACATCACGATTTCGATTTGATAAATGGTGTCAAACCCCCATGAATATAAAACATGAACACATTTCATGCTTCGTTTATTTAATGGGCTGTCATGCCACCTTATAATACAAGATTGCTTTTATTAAACAAGCTGATTTGTAGGTTAATAAAAGTTCTCATAAATAGTGAGATAGTTGGGTCGAGCAGTCCGTGGGAATAAACGGGAGCCCGAGACAGACAGTAAGAGACAGACAGAAAGAGAAGGTCCCGAGAAGCGGCATTAACATACAGTCGGGGTTTCAGTCTCCACGTGTGTGAACACCCCACCGGCCCAATTTGTACCCTTTTATTGCCCGGGCTTTGATGTGCGCGCTTTGATATGCGCGCGCGCTTTCCGATGTAAATAAGTGGCGTCATGAAGAATGTGACATGGGCGAGCGTCCTCTCCGCGCGCGGCTGTCAGCCCTGCGACATGTCTGAGCCGGGGCTTTGAAGTGTCGCGGACTGGAAATGAAAGACAAAAGGGCGGACACACTTCGGGGATCGAGCTGCTTTCTGTGAGAACCTCCTGACAGAATTCAGAGAGTTATGGAGGCCACAGCAGCCGAGCGACGCTGCCGACGCACCTCACAGGATGGGACAGGCCCCAGGGTCACTGAGGGTTCACATGTCCGCAGTGTTAGTTATCAGAGTCTCTACTAATAATAATCAATAATAATTACATTACAAAATTTTTTATTATTAATATTATCAATAATTTTATTATTATAAAGCATGCAATAATAATAATACCTTTATGTAAAATACACCATTCTTCCACTGAATATATCAATTATATTAGTTATTATTATTATTATTATTATTATTATTATTATTATTATTATTATTATTATTATTATTACTATTCATTCATTCATTCATTATCACCCACTTTATCCTCTATTAGGGTTCCCCATGCCCATCCAGGGGAGAACGCTTCGGGCACTGGGCAGATAGACCCAGGACAGGGTGCCAATCCATCGCTGGGCACACACTCACTCACACAGACACACTCTATATGGGGCAATTTTGGAGAATTCAATTGACTTGATCCATGTTTTTGGACTGTGGGAGGAAACCGGAGAACCCGGAGGAAACCCACGCGGACATGGGGAGAACATTGAAACTCCACCCAGATGGGGATTCGAACCGGGTCCCTAGTGCTGAGAGGAGAACGTGCTAAACCACTAAGCCTTATTATTATTATTATTATTATAATTATTATTATTATTATTATTATTATTATAGAGCATGCAATAATAATACCTTTATGTAAAATACACTATTCTTCCATTGAATATATCAAACAATTAAATTAGTTATTATTATTATTATTGTTATTATTATTATTATTATCATTATTATTATTATCATTATTATTATTATTAATAGCGTTATTATTATTATTATTAGCACGCAATAATAAAACCTTTATGTAAAATACACCGTTCTAAAATTCATCATTCAAAATACACCATATAAACAATTAGATTAGTTAGTTAATAAGAACAAAGATCGTTTGCATAATTTACATAATAGTGCTTAAAAGGAAATAAGGTGGTAAAGGTAATCCTCTTCTTTTCAACTGGATGCCACATTCATTATTACTATTATTTTTAATAAATTACATTTTTGCCTAAAGCTGTTAGTAACTTTCCATTGAAAGCTTCATGAGTTAAAGGTGAAAACACCTGTAGAATAGTGTTTTCTGTCTGTGCCGGATTTCGAATAGAAAGGCTACGTGTTGCTCAAAACGTGTGCGACAGCCAATAGAATAAAAAGAAAAGTTTAGTCGTCGCTTTGCAGAGCAGCTAAAAATCTCAAATTAAGACCTCTGATCTTCCGGCATTGTGTTGTCGGACAATGGCCTATAATAAAACCCCCATTCGTGTGGACGAGGTGTTGGTCCGTGTGTTGTAAAATTATACTCCACTGTAGTATCACACACCCCTCCTCTCGCTCGCAGGCTACTCTGTGAGCAGGAACGTCATCGCCGCGTCTCCGACAGGTGAGCTGGAGCAGGAAGGTGAGCGTTAGTTAAAGTAAAACTTGGATTTGCCCCGTGGCGGCTGACAGCGGGCTCCAGGGCCATTATGCGCCAGGCAGCCGGCTCGCCAAGATGTCTGTGAGCTACCTGTTGGAAAAGGACGCTGGTGCCATGTACGGCAACCCCGCCAGGCATGTCAACCTCGGCTACGGACACCAGAACGTGTACCCCTCTCCCCCGTATTCGGACTACTCAGGTTATCACCACGTCGCCGGCGTGGGGAGCGAGCACCATCCCGGAGCGCAGAGCGCGGCCGCAGCGTGGAACCCCGTTTACGCGCCGGCGCCCGAGGAATGGCCGCTGTACGCACACGGGGCCGCACACGCACCTTTCCCGGGTCTCGGAGCGGTGAACGCGGGCAACGTGAGCGGCCTGGTGGCGCAGCAGGATCAGCGCTGTATCCCGAATGTCCCCGGTCCTCCTCACCCCTCTCATCCCCAACTGTCCCCGCTCTCTGAGAGAGACCACGCCGAGTGGGCGAGACGCGCCGGACAAGCTGCGACCGCAGGTGAGCTGCTATTCCTCTCCCACATCAGACCCCCTGCACTTTAATTATGACTGTAATTTAATACCCACAGACACCTGAGATTATTATTTTAAGATGAGAGGGAAACAACACTTTTACTCACTTTATAAACAGAAGACACCTCACACGAATCATTCTGTACTTTGATAATTCTTTAAAAATCAATTCTTAGATCTTGGGATTTTTTCTTCTTCTCAATAACACGTCAGATAAAATCCTTTTCATAGAAGCACAAATTGTGATTATAGCGTGTAATATTTTGTACAGTTGTTTCAGTACACCAGTCTGTTCTATTTTTGTTCAATACACTATTTTAGTTTTGAGATTAATTTATTTTATTCATTCAGTGTTTTAATTTTTACTTATATAATTTTTTACACACCAAGTCCATTTTCTTATGTTAGATGCTGTTAGTTGTTGGTCATTTTTACTTTCATAATTTTTCAGCCAACTTTTAAACATTAAACTGAAGATTTATAATTTGATGTTTGCTTTATTACAAAACAAACATTTGCAGTAACATGTTCACATACATACTGTCCGTATAACATGTCCAAACTTGTTAATTAAACACTTAAACAAGTTTGTTTTGTGCTATATATAGATACACAGATATATATATATATATATATATATATATATATATATATATATATATATATATATATATATATATATATACCCCCCCCCCCCCCCCCCCCCCCCCCCCCCCCCCCCCCCCCCCCCCCCCCCCCCCCCCCCCCCCCCCCCCCCCCCCCCCCCCCCCCCCCCCCCCCCCCCCCCGTCGGCGGTTACATAAATGCACGCATTTTGCAATTAAACTGTTTGTTAAATCAGAACGGACCATAGTGTATACTGTTCTGCTTATTGAATGGGATTTCTTTATGGATTTATTTATTTATTAGTGGCTATTGGAGTGTGCCTCTATGACTGTAAGGATCCATATTACCCTTATTTTATAACACCTGTTATGAGGTTATCTTATGTTTTAGACCTCATATAGTCAGTGTCACCAATTAAACCTACAATTTAAGCCTCAAACCAGCATTTTATTGGCAATTTTATTGACAGGCTTTATTTTCTTTTATCCATTATGATAATGAGCCCGGCTGCTACTGTTAGTAATAGATTTAGTAAAATATCTGATCAGTAATGAAGCCACGAATGTTAACAAAAAAAAGTCTGCAAAGTAGATAGATACATAGATATAATTTATAAGAAGAAGTTACTGTAAATCATTATTGAAATTTGAAGAAGAACCTACACAACGGATTAAGACAACAATTGATAATATTCTGTGAGTTGTCTTTTTTTTCCCAGTTCAAAGGTTAAAACTTCGTACACTCACCAACTCTACACGAGCTTATTTTACTAACGATCTCGCTCAAGCTTGACTAATTTTACTACATATCTCAACTAAACTCCCACATAATTTAACTTCTTATCTCATGCTCATTGAAACCGTGTTGATGTTAGGAAAAAAAAGCATCGTTAGACACTATTCACCACATCGAGGATGGATTACTTTACGACAATTCGTCCCGAAATCAACAAAAGTCAACGTTTTTATTAATATCAGAACTAATTTTTTTGTATCGTGTGCAGAATTGCATGACCGTAGTCCAAGTTCATCAGACTTTTATCACTAATTAGATGAAGCTCATGGGTCATCTTTAGTTTATAGGGGATTTCTATTCATGTAAGTCATGTGACTTGGCTTGGCGGAAACTGCTGACTGCCCTTTATCACCATGAGGCGCAGAAGCCATCATTTATTTAAAGCTTTAACGTTTGTATTCAAACTAGCAAGCACCACCAAAAACATTTATTAAAGGGAATGTAGAAGCACCGAGGGGTCTTGTCAGCAAAAACTGGGGTTACTTCCATTTAAACCTATTGATTGGCCATTGGTGACGGTAAGTGATGTGTACAGATTATATTTTTATACAATTTAAATTCCAGATTAATAAATCAAATGAAGACAAACACCGGGCCTACCATCATAGCAATCCGGTGCATGTTCATGTATTGCTGAACACTGGAGCAGTCATTCTTACTTCCCCTGCGTTTTATTACCAGTTAACAAGTGACAAGGTTCTTTCTGTGCAGTTTGCATGTTCTCCCCATGTCTGTGTGGGTTTATCCCACAAGTTTTTACGAACTATTTATTCATACAGCACTTTATTACAATAGTAGAGTGTCACAAAGCAGATTTAGAGTGTTCCCAACCTGAAGACCAAGGCTCAATGAGAGACTCATCCCATGTAGCATTAACTACTACATACACAAAAGAAAATAGACACCCAAGTTATATATTACAGACGTTATTAATACATAACATTATATTCAATTATTAGGTGATTATTATATGAGACATATCTACGGAGCCGTACGAGTGCGTTTCCAGGAAACCACAAGGTACAAGACGGAGCTGTGTGTATAATACAGTCTACAAGTCGGGTGTCCAAAGGTGATGCAGTGTTGCCCAACATTAGAAATTTATCCATCGGCCGGGTCAAAGCGCAAGGCGTCTCTGAGCTCAGCAGCCTGTCGCCTGGTGAAAGATTTTCTGAAAAGCTAACAGTAGAAGCCAGGCTGTCTGATGACATGCAGGCCGCGCCCTGCTGTGTCCACTCCGAGAGGAACCCACGAACACTGATAACACTGACACGGTTGCATGTGTGGTTGGTGTGTGTGTGTGGGGGGGGGGGTGGAGAGAAAAAGGATGAATCAAGCCATGCATTGTACATAACGCTGCACTACAAACTCATAATAACTAGATACGAACATTACGTGATCTGTTGAAAAGTGCGTTACTTCTGGAGAAAGGCCAAAAAAAATTGCTTTCTAGGAAGCGAGAGGTCGAATTAAACATGGGAGCTTATCAAAATAAAACCTGTGTGATGTTGAAATGCATCCGCGGGGTGTGTTGTACATGCGATACACTTTGGGTCACATACACACTCATATCTCGGTGTTTGTGTACCGCGGCGATCAGTTTAGCATGCTGTTAATAGCTCATCTTATCAAACGGTCAACACTTGCATCCATATATCTGCTCGGTGTCTCATCAGGGTTCGAGCTGGATCAATCCCATTAGTGACTAAACCATCTTAAGCACACTGCAGTGCTGCTTGGTATGACTGCAGTATCTCAAATAGGATTGCGGGGTGGGTTGGGGGGGATGGAGGTGTGTATGTGTGTGTGGAGCCTATCCCAGTGCACACCGGACAAAATGCGTGGAATACACAGTGGATAGTTTGCCAGTTTCATCTCAGGCCGCAAATACATTTACAGCTATGAACAATTTTTCATTCATTCATTTATTATCTCCCGCATATCCTCTATTAGGGTCGTGGGGGGTTCCCCATGCGCATCCAGGGGAGAATGTTTCAGGCGCTGGGCAGATAGACCCAGGACAGGGCGCCAATATATCGCTGGGCACACACTCACACACACACACACACACACGCACTCTACATGGGGCAATTTGGAGAACTCAATTGACTTGATCCATGTTTTTGGACTGTGGGAGGAAACCAGAGAACCCGGAGGAAACCCACGTGGACACGGGAAGAACATGGAAACTCCACCCAGATGGGGATTCGAAGCGGGAATCCCTAGTGCTGAGAGGCGAACGTGCTAAACCACTAAGCCACCGTGCCGCCCGCTATGAACAATTTAATATCTCTAATCCTTAACATCTTTGGACTATGGAACGAGACCGGTGCTTTCGGAAGACACCCACACAGAGATCATGGGGAGAACAAGCAAAGTCCACGCAGAAAGCTTCCTGGCACTCACCCTGAGAATCGATCCCAGGAATTAACTCGAGCCTTTTCCACGTCTTAAAGCAAGGTGTATTCCATAAGATAACAGCGGGAAATAAAAGAGGTTTATTTCTAAATGTCCATTCAGACCAAACTCAATGGGGCAACTTCAGAGTTTGTAGATAAAATGGTATTCTAATGAAATTCCATCATTGTTTTTTCATTTCAGGTGGAAAGACCAGAACGAAGGACAAGTACAGAGTGGTGTACAGCGACCACCAGCGTCTGGAACTGGAAAAGGAGTTTCACTTCAGCCGCTACATCACCATCAGGAGGAAGGCTGAGCTCGCTGTGGCCCTCAACCTTTCAGAGCGTCAGGTGAGCGGGTCATGGTTTCATGGAGAAAGGAGTTTGTTCTTGCACCACCTCGGTGACACGTTTAATTTCTCTACATTCGATGTGTGTACCGTACTGATACAGTGAGATCAGACAGAGTTGTGGACCTGGAACACTGTATTTACTCACTGTACACACAGACACATCACCACCACCACCACTACATCAGTGTCACTGCAGAACTGACAATAAACAATCCACCACCCAAAATGATACCTGCTCTGTGATGCTCCTGACCAATTGAGAACAGAGAACAGCTGACAAACCAAAACAAAAAAGCACACAGATGGAATACAGTCTGTAATTATAAAACTACAAAGTCCAACTATATAGTATGGTAAGATAACTGGACACACACTCACTCACACAGACACACTCTATATGGGGCAATTTGGAGAACTCAAATGACTTGATCCATGTTTTTGGACTGTGGGAGGAAACCGCAGAACCTGGAGGAAATCCACGCAGACACGGGGAGAACATGGAAACTCCACCCCGGTGGGGATTCGAGCCGGGAATCTCTAGTGCTGACAGGAGAACATGCTAAACCACTAAGCCACCGTGCCGCCTGCTTTAATTATATTTATATAAAATAATATGTTTGGTTGTGGCGGCACGGTGACTTAGTGGTTAGCACGTTCGCCTCTCAGCGCTAGGGATTCCCGGTTCGAATCCCCATCTGGGTGGAGTTTCCATGTTCTCCCCGTGTCTGCATGGGTTTCCTCCGGGTTCTCCGGTTTCCTCCCACAGTCCAAAAAACTTGGATCAAGTTAATTGAATTCTCAAAATTGCCCCACATAGAGTGTGTCTGTGTGAGTGAGTGTGTGCCCAGCGATGGATTGGCGCCCTGTCCTGGGTGTATCTGCCCAGCACCCGAGACGTTCTCCCCTAGATGGGCATGGGGAACCCCACCGCGACCCTAATAGAGGATAAGCGGGAGATAATGAATGAATGAACGAATTTTTGGTTGTTTGTTTGTGAACAGGTAAAGATTTGGTTTCAGAACAGACGTGCCAAAGAGAGGAAGATCAACCGAAAGAAGCTGCAGCAGACACAGCAGGCCTCCACCACCACAGCCACGCCGCCCGCCGTCGACATCCACCCGACCGCCGCCATGGTGGCGAGCGCCAGCAGCAATATGTTGCCAGACACATTATCCATCGCCATCAAGGAAGAATACTGACCACCGCCGACGGCAGACGTGAAGAACCCTCGAGGTGGACGTTAAACAAAAGCAGGCAAAGGTTTACGTTCCGCCGCCGATGCGTCGGTGCCCGACCCGCTCACTCCAGAGAAAGACGTGAACGCAGATAATGCAGTGTTCCAATAATTAATTCGTTAGGAATCAGAATTGTGATATGAAAATCCCAAACGCCTTCAAAAAAAAAAAAAACATTCTATTTTCTTATTCTCTACACTATCGATGAAGAGCCTTGGAATGTTTGTGTGAAGTTTTTTTTTTTTTTTTTTTTTTTAAATGTGTGCTAAACCAAAAAAGACTAATAAATAAACGAGTTTTCAGTAACTGGTTTCATTCGTGTTACGCATGACGCAGAGTAATTACTACACACTCGTGCAAAAGACCTCCATTAAATTATATAATAATTTTACAGGGAATAATACATCAAACAGGCCATTTATAAAGTGAAGCCATGTTTGTTTATCGGTTCTCTTAGTGAGTTCTGCATTGAAAATGCCATTCATTCCGTTTTATTGATACAGAAGTATAAAAAAGCTCTTAGCTGTACGTTTTGTACAACTGTATCATGTTATCTTTGTGGAAACAGTTGGGGAAAGGTCCTTTAATGTTCTGGCATTATGATAATGATTTTTGCATTAAAGAACTTGAGTGACCGACACGTAGCCCTGACTTCAACACATTTAAACCAAAGGAGACAGTGTCTTCTTAAGTCCTCTCATAATGGATCAGTGTTTGAAGGGCATGGCAGCACAGCGGTTAGTGTGATGGGGCAGCAAGCTGAAACTTGGGGGTTCAAATTTGAAGTCTACTAAAGATGTCAATGTGGGCCCTTGAGTAGGGGCCTTAAACCCTGAATGGAAACAGAAACTCTGTGTTCTGATCCCAACCATCAAGTTGGGATCCTTCTAAGTTGTTTTGGATGAAAGTCTCTGCTAAATGCCCTAAAGTCACATGATCTCACAAATGATCTTCTGGAGGAAGAGACAAAAATCCCCCCTAAATCTTGTAAAAAGAAAAAAAAAGGAATACATTCCGCCACTTGAAATCATTTGAGCTGAAATACTGGTTTAATCCTGACTGTCGTGGCT
Organism: Corydoras maculifer; assembly: GCA_019802435.1. Classification (NCBI taxonomy): domain Eukaryota; kingdom Metazoa; phylum Chordata; class Actinopteri; order Siluriformes; family Callichthyidae; genus Corydoras; species Corydoras maculifer. Next base: position 1,024,835 of record JAFMOD010000292.1, on the reverse strand, counting down.
GATACGTGCTGCTCATGCCCATCGAGGTCGCGGTGGCGATGCCATGCTGCCAACGCAGTCATGAGTAAACAGTTGCTCGGTTGTCATGTGAAAAGCTTGGCTGCTGAACACCTGTCGTGCAGATCTTGGGTTAATGAGGTGCCTTCCTTATGCAAAAGCAGTTACTTTGACCTGTTAGTCGTTAAACGCAGGGTGTGTCACGGTCAAAGTTGCTCGCATCGCTTCAGTCAGATGATTCATCACGTTCAAAGATACAGACGGTGTGATCGTGCAACTCATTACATTCCCTTTGAAAACAACAAATTTTAATCTGACCATCAGACGTCGGATTATAAACAACATACTGAGATTATAAAGACATGTACAAGTCTGTTAAATAGTTTATATTCAATGAAATTAATTAGCAAGGTTTGATTAATACTGTGAAGCAATTATAAAATAAAAAAAAAAAGAATGTGACTTTTCTAATGACAGTCTGCAAACTAATTAAAACTAGTGAAATGTGTGTGTGTTAGTACTCTCTCTCTCTCTATATATATATAGACACACACACAGTACATATGCACTCATGCATTTTACTAGTTTCTAATTTATATATATATATATTTTTTTCCCCCTCCATGTTTCTTAATTTTAATTTAATTTAATGCAAAACCCAATAAACATAATTCTTAAAATTCTTAAAACATAATTCTTAAAGACAAAAATAAATAAAATAAAAAAAACTAGTAAATGACAATTATGGAAATTCTTTATTTTGTAATAAATGTTTTATTTCCTCACACATACTAAATACATTCCATCTTTCACTGGCTAACCTCAGGACCTCGCTCAAAAACCCACACTGGCAACGTTGGTGGACTTTGGATTAAAGCCCCAAACCTTCAGCTACCACACACCCCACAAATCAGGGTGTTTTTTCTTCACTGCCGATTTATTAATGAACCCAACATAATAATTAAACTGAGTGAATTTAAATCTGGAATTCATTGAATAAGCATGAGCTTGGAACACTTTAGAGAAACGTAGATGCTTTCAGGGATTTTTGCCAAATGATGATGATGATTATGATGACCTGAACTAATGGCATTTTAAAGGGACAATGCAAAAGCTGAAAACCCAGGTTTGAGGGTAAGTGATGAATCAAACATTAACCATGCGGAAGCACTAAAGACTTGCTCTGGATGAGGTGATAATGGGTCATAAAGATAATGTGGCTCGGCATTCTGATACTTTTGACCTTGAGCCCATTCCATAGATCCGTCGGTGACATTAGAGAGGGAAGAAAAAAAAAAAATAAAACACACAACTAATTTTCCTTAAATTAGTTCAGAATGTCAAATACATCGTCGGTATCTTCGTCTTTAAGAATGCTGATACATGAAATGAACATTGGATGAAAGTTCTACATGTTGCTGCTTACTTTTAATAAAAAGTGTGATTAACAAGCCATGGAAAAAAATATATAGACCGATTTACCAGTTTTTGTAATATTTGGCATCAAACAACTCAAAGCCTCACTTCTCCGCCTCGCATCGTATTTTTTTCGGACATTGGTTCCAGAGTACCAGGTCTTTCAGGAAGAGGCTGGAGAGAGGAAATTCATTTGAAGGCAATAAGCTTGCAGCGGCACTAGAGGGAGCCCTCCGCCACCCTCTTGAACAGCATCTGCCTCTGCTGGGGAGTCATGTTCTCACAGGACTCCAGGAGGTTGGCCACGATCAGGGTCTGCTGGACCGTCTTGGCTTTCACCCAGACCCTGCCGTTCAGACCCACCACCATCTCAAAGGGAAAGATCTTCTCCAGGTCCTTCACCAGATCGCTTTGAGGAGCAAGGAGTCTGCATGGTGTGGGGAGGAGAAAAGAAAAAAGCTTTGATCTCTTCAACAACTCTCCATCTGGTTCTCCTCTTCAGCTTAATTCCATAATTCAGATGCAGTGATTTTATGACCCATCACCACGACATGTGGCCTCCTTCCTCTTTAGGAGCCTGCGGAGGTTTATATACTCTTTATAACTACTAAGAAGTGACTTAGGGGGGGTTTATTTTAGCTATCTAAAAGTCTAGTAAGTCATCAACCGCGCACCCCGCAGCTTTATTTGAGGCATGTCCGTGTGTCGTCGCTATCGTGACAACAGGAGACAGGATTCATCAGTGTTATGGGAGTCCACCAATCAGCATGTCACTTGCTGTTCCCACCGACACCATGCGACCGATTACACGTACCGTATTTTCCAGACCATAAGGCGCAGTCTGAATTACGGGGTCTATTTCTGTATTTGACCCACGTATAAGGCGCACCGTACTATAAGGTGCAGTCTGAATTACGGACTCTATTTCTGTACGGTACTTATTATATTATAAGTATTATATTATAAGTATTAAAAGTATTATAAGGCACTTGCTAAAACATACGATCTACAAGAAAAGTAAAGGATGTAAAACGGTGATTTATAATTGAAGTTTATTCTACTACTTGACAAAACAAACATTATTTTTAAATCACTCTTCTCCCACAAATCCATCAAAGTTCTCGTCTTCTGTGTCTCAATTAAAAAGCTGTTTCACTATCGAGCACTTCGGTGTCCCCCTTATCAATGTCCGAGTCAGTCTCGTCGCCGGGCGGCTGTTCGGCAACGATGCCGGCTTTTGCGAAAACTCGGACAACGGTTACAGCAGAAATCTCAGCCCAGGCGTCCACAATCCATTCACAGACGGTGGCGCAACTCGTCCGCCGCCGCCTCCTGAGTTTTAGTAAACGTGTGTTTGCCGTCTATCATCCATCGCTCCCACGCCGCCCGCAACTTTACTTTAAACGCCCCGTTTACACCGATGTCCAGCGGTCGGAGTTCTTTATTTAATCCTCCCGGAATGACGGCAAGCTCCGAATTAATTTTCGTCACTCGGCTTTTCTGTGAGATGAGCGCGCATGGAGTCACAGATCAACAGGGACGGTGATGTGTGGAAAACAAAACCACCCGGTCGCACAACAACACTTATAGATTTTGGAACTCAGTACACGTATAAGGCGCACCGGATTATAAGGCTATAAGGCGCACGTCCGATTTCTGGGAAAATTTTAGGCTTTTAGGTGCGCCTTATAGTCCGGGAAATACGGTAAATTAAACGTTACAACATTTGCGGGAACATGACCCACAGGGCCAAGCGACTAGGAAACTATTAAAAAGTAGTCCCGGCTCACCTGCGCACTAATCCCAGAGAGACCTTAATGAGAAGCCCGTCCGCGCCGAAGACCCCCATCCCGTTGGCCCGGCCGCAGCTGTCGATGCACACCAGCTCCGGCTCCATGTCTTTGTTTGCGATGGTGAACTGCGCATAGACGAGGTCCCCCACCTGCAGGGAGGAGGACGAAATGACATTTCAACTCGGCGCAGTGATCCGAGATGCATCGGCATCGGGACCAACGACCCGACGCCGAGTAAACTGCGCTCCGACTCCGACGATACCTGAACGTTGGGCCGGTTCCGCTTGGTCGCACCCTCAAAGGCCAAATAGGATAAGGAGGCCTGCTCGCTGCCTCCCACGTCCACTTTAAAGATGTCGCCGCCCTTTGCTGTGACGATGCCAATCACACTTTCACCTTTAGCTGGAACGTACTGCAGAAGGAAAAAAAAAAAAAAAAAAAACACCGGGAATCAAACCTGGGACCTTAAGGTCGCCGGGCTGGGTTCTTAACCTCAAGCCTAAGCCTGCCCTTACCATGAGGACAGATCAGTTTTGGCTGACTCTCGTGGACTAAGGACTAAACCAAACTTTAGAAGTCTCCAAGATGCCCCATATAGTGTGTATATAGGGCATATAGGCGCCCTGTCCAGGGTGTATCTGCCCAACGTTCTCCCCTGGATGGGCATGGGCATGGGCATGCCCCCCCCCCCGACCCTAATAGAGGATAAAGCCGAAGATAATAGATGGATGGATGGATTCAAGAGACGTGGATTTAAGGTAAATCTGAATGCTCTAAATTGCCCCATATAGAGTGTGTGTCTGAGTGAGTAAGTGCCCAGTGATAGATTGGCACCCTGTCCTGGGTGTATCCGCCCAGTGCCCGAAAACTTTCTCCCTTGGGAGGACATGGGGACCCCCCACCCCCGCGACCCTAGTAGAGGATAAAATGAAAGATAATAAATGAATTCAAGGAATATGAATTCAAGGTAAACTGAATTCTCCAAATTGCCCCATATAGTGTGTGTGTGTGTGTGTGCCCAGCGATAGATTGGCACCCTGTCCTGGGTGTATCTGCCCAGCGCCTAAACCCCCCCCCAAAGTAGAAGATGATGAATGGATGGATTCAAGGTAAACTAATTGCTCCAAATTGCCCCATATAAGAGAGTGTGTGTGTGCCCAGCAATAGATTGCCCCCCTGTCCTGGGTGTACCTGCCCAGCGCCTGAGACGTTCTACCCTGGATGGGCATGGGGATGGATTCAAGGTAAACTGAATGCTCCGGATTGCCCCATATGAGAGAGTGTGTGTGTGCCCAGTGATAGATTGCCCCCCTGTCCTGAGTGTACCTGCCCAGCGCCTGAGATGTTCTCCCCTGGATGGGCATGGGGATGGATTCAAGGTAAACTAAATTGCCCCATATGTGTGTGTGTGTGTGTGTGTGTGTGAGGTCTTATTGTTACCCGTCTCTGTTGGGAGTCGATCCAGTACATGTTGGGGTGTTTATGGCGGAGGACGCCGCTTTTGTAAACCTGGACCTCGTCCCCGTGGCGCCGCAGCCCGGGTCCGCAGACGACCTTCTCCGCCTTCGCGGCGCTGTGTGCATCCAGCGCGGCCGCGTCGAGGCTGAACCCGTCCCCGGGCAGAACCACGTCCCCGAGCCGGGCCTCGAACCCAGAACGCACCGTATCCATGGCGACGGAGCCTTGGGCCCGCACGTTCCCCACGCGCCGGTGAAGAGCGCCACGTGACAGCGGCCCCGCCGACACCGAGCGGATTTTCAAAATAAAAGCCCTGCTGTTTTTTTTTTTTATTATTTATGTATTTATTTATTTTCATTCATTCATTCATTATCTCCCGCTTATCCTCTATTAGGGTCGCGGTGGGGTTCCCCATGCCCATCCAGGGGAGAACGTCTCGGGCGCTGGGCAGACAGACCCAGGACAGGGCGCCAATCCATCGCTGGGCACACACTCACTCACACAGACACACTCTATATGGGGCAATTTCGAGAATTCAATTAACTTGATCCATGTTTTTGGACTGTGGGAGGAAACCGGAGAACCCGGAGGAAACCTACGCAGACACGGGGAGAACATGGAAACTCCACCCAGATGGGGATTCGAACTGGGAATCCCTAGAGCTGAGAGGAGAACATGCTAAACCACTAAGCCAACGTGCCACCCTTTATTTATTTATTTAATTATTTTTTTATAAACCAAAGGGCTTTTATTATTTTAATACATTTCAGACTGCTGACTGCTGAAACGCAGTCTACAGCGTAATTAAACACACATTTTCACCATTAATCATACATTAACATTACTAAGGCACAGTGGCTTAGTGGTTAGCACGTTCGCCTCTCAGCGCTAGGGATTCCCGGTTCGAATCCCCATCTGGGTGGAGTTTCCATGTTCTCCCCGTGTCTGCGTGGGTTTCCTCCGGGTTCCTCCCACAGTCCAAAAACATGGATCAAGTTCATTGAATTCTCAAAATTGCCCCCTATATAGTGTCTGTGTGAGTGAGTGTGTGCCCAGCGATGGATTGGCACCCTGTCCTGGGTCTATCTGCCCAGCGCCCGAGACGTTCTCCCCTGGATGGGCATGGGAAACCCCACCGCGACCCTAATAGAGGATAAGCGGGAGATAATGAATGAATGAATAACATTACTAAATAAACCAATAACCATTTATAATAACCAACAATGAACCATTAATTCAATCATTCGCTTATTTTTATATTTTAATAAGACTTTTACCAATAAGCAGTGAACTAGGCTTCCCATTCCAAATAAACTCTTTTTTTCTCTTTAATTTCTTTTAGAGTGAAACTGGGTTCTTGAGTCACAGTTTAGTTTTCATTTTATGCACCACGTGTGATGCAAAAGACAATAAAATCTCCTGAAATGCTTGAATAATACCCCAATTAACATCCCTTATTATGTGACTAGGTTTCCTCCCACAGTCCAAAAACATGGATTCATGGTGAACCAGATGCTCTAAATTGCCCCATATAGAGAGTGTGTGTGTGTGTGTGTGCCCAGTGATAGATTGGTTCCCTGTCCTGGCTGTATCTACCCAGAGACGAAATGTCATTACTGGGGCGGCATGGTGACCTTTGTGCTTAGCATGTTCTCCTCTCAGCACTGGAGATTCCAGGTTTAAATCCCAAATTTGGGTTTCCTCCCACAGTCCAAAAACATGGATTCAAGGTAAAATTGAATGCCCTAAATTGCCCCATATAGTCTATTTGTGTGTGGCCAGTGATGGATTGGCGTCCTGTGCTGGGTGTTGTTAGATGTTCAATAAGCGGCCTCGAAGTTGCAGGTTGTTCCAAATAGATTTTAATGCAAGTTACTGAATAGACAAACAAGTGTACAGGAAAAATCATCAATGGCGGGCAACCAGGATTGATGAGAGAGCGCTGAATTCTCAAAGATGCTGCTTCGGTATATAACCCTTAGGTGGGCTGTCCGTCTTCTGTGGGTGAGTGTGACTGGACCTTCCAAATATGGTGGGATTTTCTGAGCCCCCAGTCCCAATAATACTTTTTAACAAATGTTAATTGCCCCCTAATTCCATATTTTCACAGGTCACCCTGCGACCAGACTTTCTGTCTCCTTTTCACGCTCATTTGACAAGTGGCCATTCCTACAATTTACACACACTCAACCCCCGCCTGCTCATTCCCTCTGCCATTCAGCAGTTGTTTACATATCGTAAATTACAAAAATATCATTAGAATGGTAAAAGCTTTCCAAAGTTGACCAAACCTTTTCAAATAATGCAATTCATGTCTTTTTACGTTTAATAAATTCCAAAAGTTTATCTGCCCAGCGCCTGAAACGTTCTCCCCTGGATGGACACAGGGAACCCTCTCTATTCCTAGCGACCCTAATAAAGTATTAAGCAGAAGATAATGAATGGATGAATGAATGGATGGATAGATGGATGGATGG
>JAFMOD010000292.1:1001108-1017511 GCA_019802435.1 Corydoras maculifer | reverse complement strand
TGGATGGATGAATGGATGAATGGAAGGATGGATGGATGGATGAATGAGTGGATGGATGGACGAATGAATGAATGGATGAATGAATGGATGGATGAATGGATGGAGAGACGGTATCGTGACGTGCTTGTATTTTGAAATCTACTTCCCGCATTAGCGAAACTTAGAGCGTAAATCCTGTATAAGGATGAGAAACCTAAACCTAAACCTAAACCTAAACCTAACGAAAGAGAAAATAAAAGCAGGACGCGGATGAAACTCACCGAACTGCGGGACGTTCTGAAGCCTCCGCCGGTTCACACACATCCGCTGCAGGTGTTTCAGTTCCGGCGCTCCGATCGCTTTGATCTCTGCTCTCTGATCTCTTTGATCTCTGACCGAAACGCCGCGCAGATGACCTGCGTTTTTAAGTTATTGAACTGTAACGCAGACTGTTTAAGATGCGCAGATCTGAACCGTTTAAAGGAATGAGCAGCTGAACTCAGACTTCATCACTTCTTCGGTTCCGAAGTTAAAAGTTGAATAATAAAACGTTTTAAAGTAGTTTTTTTTATTTTATTATTATTTTAAAAATAAAAAGGCAGATGGATTCTGAAGCATCAGTCATGGTTCTCTGTGCACGAGGCTTTGAAGAGCAGCAGGTTCGAGTGGAGATCTCCTCCAGGTAAAGTTCTCACCTGTTCAAACCCAGACATCTGGAACATCAGCCGGCGGGTTAAAGGGCAGAAATAAATCAAATAAATGACTTTAAAATGTTTACTGTAGACTGAAGACAAGCACTGCGTAGGTATTTTAACGTACAAGAGAAGCATTGGTAATTTTGCAACTTTGGGAAAACACTTTGGGGAAGTCCCGGTGTTTTAGTCCATATCGCGATTTCAGCAAAATAAATGAATAGACAAATCGTCTCCAAAATAAAAATGGATAAAAATGTAGTAAATAAATAAATATGTAGGTGTGAGTAAGTACGTAAACTCAAAAACATTGTAGTTTGTATAGTTTTTTTTTTCTTCAATGGTTGTGTCTTTTGTATTTCCAAAAGAGGAACTACACCCAGTACCGACATCTGTTCATTCAACATATAAATGGGTCTTTTTAACATATGTAGATGTGATTTCTAATTATTCTTTAAGTTTAATTATAATAAGAAATGCAAATCTTTATAATCTATATGCTTTAAATAAATACATTGATAAACCAATGTAAAATCTCCTATAGAGTCTATTATTGGAGATGATTTTCATTTATTTTAAGGAGCAGCGCTGCCCTTTAGCTTTTAAAAAGTATTAATCCTTCAGAAATGCTGCCATACGAGTCCTGCATTGGGCTGAAATCCTGAGTCACTGCGGCATGCTGGGTAAACAGAATCAATCACTGCATCAGTCTGCCTTATGGCTCGCTGGACTTTTAATGTGCTTTGTGGACAGACTGCATTATTTCTTTTCACTGCGTGGTTTTTCATCCAGATCCATGTTCGATGTTTGTCGCACACCTCCGGTATCAACCCAGAATGCGTTTCCATCGTCAGTACTAAGACATGTCACGTGATTATTTCTCACAAGGCTTTGGTATGTTCTCCAGGTTCAATCGCAGACACGTTCCCGAGATCGAGAAAGACATTGAGGCCGTGTGGAGCCGCCGGGTGACCAGAGACCCCTGGCTCTTCAATGGAGCCAAGTTCAGACTGCATTCAGCACAACTCTCCAGCACGCCCCCTAAAACCTCCACAAACTGCTCTCGCGTGGAAATTAAGAACAAGAAGGACAAACAGGTCGGAACGCCGGCAGGAGACGGGCTCTCGGCGTCAAAAAGCTCAAAGTCTTCTGTAAAGCCAACTGTAAACGGGAGCAGCTGCCGCGGAGGCCAAGCCGAAGCTCCTCGGACGCAGGATCACGTCCTGAGCTTACAGCTGGGTCTGACCTGGTACAGAGACTTCTTAGGGACCAATTGGTCACGAGAGGCCCTAAATCTCCAGCGGCGGGGGGAGAGGGAATTTGGAGACCCTCAGGCCCTGCTGGCTCAGCCTCTGGGCGTCGGTGCGGTCCTGCTCACCTCAGATGGACAGGTGGTGATGCTGCGCCGCAGTCAGAGGGTGGCAGAGGCGGCGGGTCTGTTGGACATTCCTGGTGGGCATCCTGAGCCCAAGGTACAGTCACTTACGGTACCTACTGTATATCGTTTCAATGTATTTATATGGGCGGCACGGTGGCTTAGTGTTAAGCATGTTCTCCTCTCAGCACTAGGGATTCCCGGTTCAACATCTGGGTGGAGTTTCCATGTTCTCCCCGTGTCCGCGTGGGTTTCCTCCAGGTTCCTCCCACAGTCCAAAAACATGGATCAAGTCAACTGAGTTCTCCAAATTGCCCCATATAGAGTGTGTTTGTGAGTGAGTGTGTGCCCAGTGATGGATTAGCACCCTGTCCTGGGTCTTTCTCCCCAGCACCCGAAACGTTCTCCCCTGGATGGGCATGGGGAACCCCACCTGCGACCCTAATAGAGGATAAAGCGGAAGATAATGAATGAATTAATTTTTTTGCAATAAACTATATTCAGACATAGCTACGCCTTCATTACAGATGCTTATTCCTTCCTTCTGTTTTAGGCGGTGTGTCCGGGTGTAAGCGAGGAGGCCATCAGCGTGGAGTCACTGCAGGGCAGCGAGAAAGCCGTGGTCTCGGAGATCTTCTCCTCAGTGTGTGCTGAGATCAGAGACGAGGTTTGTGGTCCGATCTAAAACGTAGTTGAGGAACCACTGAAGAATCAGACCCGTTACATACATACTGATTGGCTTTGCATGCTGATAGGATTCTAAACGTTAATACTGCATTACTTCCATGACGGTGTGATGTTCAAAATACAAATCTGTTATCTGTGCAAATCACTAAAGCCTGGAACATGATGGAATATTTATAAATCAGCGCGAGTGTCCAGATTACAAATACAGAGGCGTACTCGGCGTGCAGCAGTCAGGTAAAGGACACGTGATTGATCCATCATTTCACTGCTGCCGCTCGTCGTTAATAAATCAGTGCGGTTGCTACAATTAATCAGCTGTGTGGATAAATGAGATCCGTTAGGTCTTTACCTTTTCATCTATAATTAGTAATATTATTATTAATACTATTGATTCTCTATTCCCAATATTAAAACATTATGCTTTTATGGCGGCAGCACGGTGGCTTAGTGGTTAACATGTTCTCCTCTCAGCACTAGGGATTCCCGGTTCGAATCCCCATCTGGGTAGAGTTTCCATGTTCTCCCCGTGTCCGCGTGGGTTTCCTCCGGGTTCCTCCCACTGTCCAAAAACATGGATCAAGTCAATTGAGTTCTCCAAATTGCCCCATATAGTGTGTCTGTGTGAGTGAGTGTGTTCCCAGCGATAGATTCCCCTGCAACCCTAATAGAGATAAAGTGGAAGATAATGAATGTTTGGCTGAAATCCCACACGTCATTTCTGCAGGTGAACGTTCCCCTCGACTTCCTCGGTGCGCCCCTCCTGATGGGAATAGCTCTGAACCACACCAGCGCAGGGCGACCGAGCGCCGAGTTCTTCATCAGGTACGGACCTCCTCACAGACAGCTTCCATTCTGCTTTCAGCTCAGGAGCCCACATGCTCACCGTCCGGGTCATCAGTGGGACATGCCGTAAAGATGAACGTTGTACGTCTACAGTCGCAGCCGGTAGTCCATCTGTTTCAGGTTATTAGTTGTGAATTTGATCAGACTGTTGTTTAATCAGAAGCACATGCATGTGCAGTAACAGACGTCGGCCATCATCAATCACCAAAAAAAGACTTTTACTTTCAAGTCATTCGATATTCTCAGAGGTGCCGCTCCAGGTCCGGCTAGGTGGACACTCGCTCGAGGCTTTCGCAATCAATGGAAATGTCAGGGGGACCCACGAAGAAAGGTTCTAATGAGCGAGATTAATCATCTCCCAAACCCCCCTGCCCGTACTTAAGGGCGCATATGAAGTGCACTTGTATGGCAGGTGAAAGTCATGAAATAATAATAAATACAATCATTTGTAAGGTGTTTTTTTTTTTTTCGGAGGGGTTCATTGGGTGTGAGACGGACCTAAAAATCATTTTCAGATGAGAGGAGGCCATCACAGCTGCGAGAGGGTGGAATGTGTGCAACACAATACTCAATGTCTCACTACATATTTTATTTATTACCCAGATGTTCACTGAGCATGGACGAGGTGAAGGATTTTTACGAGCGCGGAGGCCCCGAAGCTCACGAATCCACAGCGGTCGTGTTCCTGAGCAGAGCGGTGGGTTCTCCCGCAGTACTCTCGTTCCGAAACCTATAATCTGGAATACTATTCCCAGCGCATCCAGCTATCTAAGACCCTTGTATTTGCAGGAGGTGCTGCAGCTGGACGAGAACTCCCCCATGTGGGCCGAACTGTGTCCCTCGGCTCGAGGTGCATTCCTGCTGTACAAGCTTGTGCGACCCGACGAGCCCTGACGTTTAATTATCATTAGTTTGAGGAAATAATGCATGATTTTGAACATGTAGCTGCAGACAGCATGGCTGAGATATGCACTGTCAATCATTTTCAATGGTACACAAGGTATGCAGATTGTTTTTAGGTATTTTTTACTTTCTACATGGTACAGGGTTCTGAATGTAAACTTTTTTACAATATTTACATGATATTGACTTGAAATGCACCTTACGGATATGCAATAAAACTTGAAGCTCAACTTAGGATTCAAGGAAACGGTCCTTTGCAGCGCATGTGGTACACTACTCTATTAAAAATAGAACTTGCATTATAAAAAAAAAAAAACAATACAATATATTCATTTATTCATTATCTCCCGCTTATCCTCTATTAGGGTCGTGGTGGGGTTCCCCATGCCCATCCAGGGGAGAACGTCTCGGGCGCTGGGCAGATAGACCCAGGACAGGGCGCCAATCCATCGCTGGGCACACACTCACTCACACATACACACTCTATATGGGGCAATTTTGAGAATTCAATTAACTTGTTCCATGTTTTTGTACTGTGGGAGGAAACCGGAGAACCCGAAGGAAACCCACGCAGACACAGAGAGAACATGGAAACTCCACCCAGATGGGGATTTGAACCGGGAATCCCTAGAGCTGAGAGGCGAATGTGCTAACCACTAAGCCACCGTGCCGCCGCAATACAATATAGATTTACAAAATTAAACTAAATCCTTTATGCACACGCTTCAATATTTGGACGTTACAGATAAAACGCAACACTTAATGTCTAAAGAATGAGGACTTGGGCGATACAATAACAATCAAAGGTTAGCTCCATCACGTTTTCCTCCTCTTATCATATAGATGTACTAGTTCTACAATGACAGACTGTAGTCCATCATTAGTCCCCTGTTGGTTTAGAACGGGTATCATTTTGGTGGTTTATTGTCAGTTTTGCAGTGACGCTGGGGGTTTTAGTGCCGTAGTTTCATTTAAACACCTCAGGGACACTGCTGGGATAGGAATAATGCACCCACCCAATAATCCCTGCTCTGTGGTGGAACTATTGGGGTTCTAACCATCAGAACAGAGTACATAGTTTGACTGCAGAACACAAAGAGATGGACAACAGTCTGGAATTGTAGAACTATAAAGTCTATCTGTACAGTAAGTGGAACTGGGCACAAAAGGGGGGGGGGGGGGCGTGTCCAAACGTTTGACTGGCACTGCACTAAAATGATATTAAAACCGATTCAAAACTTGCCTTCCGTGTAGTTCACAGTTGCAGATTTGATGGCACTGGCATATTTTAGAAAAATGAGACCACATTAACACGGACCTTTCCCATAACTAGCAGAAAGGCTGGTTGCCGTAGTAATAGTTTTGGTTGCTGTAGTAACTCTGATTCTGGTTGTACATGTTCCACTGCAAGAGAAAGAAGCAAAGCAGGTTAAAACAGAGTAATAAAGTTCAGCAGGTGCTCCTGACCCCCTGCCCGCTCACCTGCCCCGTGCACGGCTGATAGTAAACTCTGTACTGCTGCGGGTCGCTGTTACAGCCGTACGACTGATGAAAAGCGGGAACGTTCTGTGCCTTAAATCGCCCATACTGTGGCTGCTGAGAGTTCAGGCTGCTGCTCTGAGGCCATCCTTAAAATCAGAAAATAAGCCATATTCCACAAAATTATTATTATTATTATTATCGACGGCACGGTGGCTTAGTGGTTTAGCACGTTCTCCTCTCAGCATTAGGGATTCCCGGTTCGAATCCCCATCTGGGTGGAGTTTCCATGTTCTCCCCGTGTCTGCGTGGGTTTCCTCCGGGTTCTCCGGTTTGCTTCCACAGTCCAAAAACATGGATCAAGTCAATTGAATTCTCCAAATTGCCCCATGTAGTCTGTGTGTGTGCCCAGCGATGGATTGGCACCCTGTCCTGGGTGTATCTGCCCAGCGCCCGAGACGTTCTCCCCTGGATGGGCATGGGGAACCCCCCTCGACCCTAATGGAGGATAAAAGCAGGAGATAATGAATGAATGAATTATTATTATTATTATTATTATTATTATTCTCGTGCACAAAATGTTGGCTGAATTCAGTAAAAGATTGTTAACGTGACTCCTGGAGTTTCATACTGCCCGCCGTTCCTCACCATGCGCTCTACTCTGCTGCCTCTTGCGCTTTGGGGGTGGGGGGGCCGGTAAGAGGCGCCCGGCTTCCTCTTTATAGCCCTTAAGAAGCTCCCGTGCATCGTCTTGGGAGAGTTCTACAAACAGCACCTCCTCCAGAAGATCGCCCTGCTCCGGCAGCGTGAAGCTAACTGCATGGACGTAAAGAGCAGAACAGAGTAAGCTCAGACGAGCCATTCACGGGTGAGACGAGTAATGGTTTTTAATCACAATTAACAATTAATTACACAATTTACAATTAAATTAATCGCCCTGATGACATTAATAAGTAAAATTCATGCTATGCCAGAAGCCGGAATGTTAGACCAAGTGGCACAACTCACAAGGAACAAATTCTGACAGGTCAGTATGTTCTTTTTTTTCATTCATTCATTATCTCCCGCTTATCCTCTATTAGGGTCGCGGTGGGGTTCCCCATGCCCATCCAGGGGAGAACGTCTCGGGTGCTGGGCAGATACACCCAGGACAGGGCGCCAATCCATCGCTGGGCACACACTCACTCACACAGACACACTTTATAGGGGCAATTTTGAGAATTCAATTAACTTGATCCAAGTTTTTTGGACTGTGGGAGGAAACCGGAGAACCCGGAGGAAACCCACGCAGACACGGGGAGAACATGGAAACTCCACCCAGATGGGGATTCGAACCGGGAATCCCTAGCGCTGAGAGGCGAACGTGCTAAACCACCAAGCCACCGTGCCGCCCATGTTCTTTTTACTTCAATTTAATTTTAAATTAAAATAAATGGATGCTTTGTGTTAATATTCAGCAAAAGCCCTACTTTGTATTTTTTCTATAACAAAATATTCTTTCGTGTTTACATTCATCCATCCATCCATTATCTTCCACTTTATCCTATATCAGGGTCACGGGGGGGTTCCCCATGCCCATCCAGGGGAGAACGTTTCGGGTGCTGGGCAGATAGACCCAGGACAGGGCGCCAATCTATCGCTGGGCACACACTCACACAGACACACTCTATATGGGGCAATTTGGAGAACTCAATTGACTTGATCCATGTTTTTGGACTGTGGGAGGAAACCCACGCGGACACGGGGAGAACATGGAAACTCCACTCAGATGGGGATTTGAACAGGAATCCCTAGTGCTGAGAGGCGAACGTGCCAAACCACCAAGCCACCATGCCGCCCTGTTTACATTAAATAAAAACAAATTAGAATTTCTGGCACTTACATGACAATCATATTAATCGTGAATATTTCTTAGACAATAATCGTCCCATCCAAATCCGTACTCGTCTCATCCCTAGTCACTGTTAGGACAAATTTTGTTGCCTTATTTAACATCTAATGAACCCAACTGCACTCCCATGGCTCCCACTAATTATAATGCATGTTTCACCCAGCCGTACATGTGATCTGACCTTTGCTCTTTATGAGAGACATTTCAGGCACCACTGCTCCCTCAGTCTCTGCTCGCTGCTGGAGGCGGCTCTTCCACTGCGCCTCAGAGGGGACCACCGCCACCGCCCTCCGCTGATAACCGGCGAAACGCAGCAGCTTGTGCCTCCGTGCTGATGCGTAAATATTTGCCTGAAGGGAAGAGGGGAAGGAAGATGGAGAACGTGCAAACTCCAGAAAATATGCACATCATTCCACACCACAGAGACATGTTAGCTCAGTGATATCGACAGTGCCATGATTGTTGGCACCAGTTGGGCTGGTCTGAGTAAATGCTGGACTGAGCTGGAGACCCAGCACCCATGAGACAGCCAGCAACTCCAAAAGTCCAGAACCCAGACGTAATGTGCTCGCTCACCTGGTCGAGGATGAAGTTCCGTCGCTTGGTTGCTGCGATCTTGATGAGTTGTGTGAGACACTGTGTGGCCTGCTGTAGCAACGACTCTCTGTGCACTGGACTCGGCGGCTGCAGCTGAAAAAGATGACCATATGCAATCAGATCCCATTGTTAAACTGATGTTGGCACTGAAACAACTCGTAAAAGTCACGGATCTTGTGGTATGGTTGCCATTCGCAGGCCATTGTGTGAGTGCGGCATTTTAAAGCAACTTAATGGAATAATTAGAGATCCCTATCGTTTTAAATGTATTTACAGCTCCATGACAATTAAGGTATTATTTTTATTGTATTATAAATATAACAAAAATATGAAACTGGGTGGCCTGGTGGCTTAGTGGTTTAGCATGTTCTCCTCTCAGCACTAGGGATTCCTGGTTCGTGGGTTTTCTCCGGGTTCTCCGGTTTCCTCCCACAGTCCAAAAACATGGATCAAGTCAATTGAGGTCTCCAAATTGCCCCATATAGAGTGTATATGCGTGCGTGTCTGTGTGAGTGAGTGTGTGCCCAGCGATAGATTGCCACTCTGTCCTGGGTGTATCTGCCCAGCGCCCAAAACGTTCTCCTCTGGATGGGCATGGGGACCCCACCACGACCCTAATAGAGGATAAAGCGAGAGATAATGAATGAATATGAAAACGATTTCTAGTCGCCGCATTAAGAAGATGATTACGTGCAGGTGAAGGAAATCTGCGCGGATCCCGGATTTTCTTGATTCTTGATTTATATTCTGCTGTCATGGTTTGAAAAACGCGAGCATGCATTATTGGAGCATCAGTATTGCACTCACACTCATGCAACGAACGACGGCGTCTGTGCTCAGCATATTGTAGCGCTTCTTCGGGTTCTGGGCCATGTGCTCCCGAGCCCAGTGGCTCTTTCCTGAACCCGGGAGGCCAACCATCAGCAGCACCTACAGGACACACAGACAGGTTACATAAAGACATCCCCACAGCATCTCACCATAAAGTCATAACTCTTAACGTTAATAATATCCCAAAAACTCACTTCACAGTCTTTCCTGTGTGACGGGGGGAGAGGTGCTCGAGTCTGCCGTGACGGGGGGAGCAGGGGTAAAGGGCAAAATCCAGGAGGACCCGGATGCCATTCTTTGTCCTGCGAGTCCAGGTTCAGAGAAACGGAGCAGTTCTTACACAGGACGTGAGGGTAGAGTGCACGGCCTCCCAAACTGGAGGGTTCCAGGCGAAAGGCCACACCCAGGTGGCGTCCATTTTTGGAAAACGAGAGTTCGGCCTCTCCGCCTTCGCTGATGGACTGGAGAACGGCAACATTAAAAGATGGAATCCGGTTTTGGAAGACTCCGGAATTACGTTACAGAACCTCACCGCGTAGCAACCGATGACATCACCCTCAGCAAAGGGTTCCGCGAACTCGTCCATCGTCCCGGCTCTCACAACACTCCCCGAGTTATCGAACGCGAACGACAGCTCGTCGTTTCCTGAGAGAACACACAGACGGTAAGGTGAATAGGACACCGAGGTGAAGGTATACATTATATCATACCAAACTCTTGATAATGCTGATGTTTACCAAGCTGAAAGCTGGCGCCATCTACAGACCAGCCCACCCTCAGGACATACGGCTCCGGGCTGACACTGCAGCCGGGGGGGACCTCGGTGTGTGGTACCAAATGCTGTGCAAACTAAATGACAAACAAAGTAAGTTCATGTTTACTAAACTGCACATTATAGCAACTTAATTAATAGTTTATAGTAATTAAAATGAAGCTAAAGGCTTGGTTATTAATTTAAAGTAGGGCGTTAAGCAGACGCTTTTATTTAAAGTGACTGACAAGTATCTCAGTTTGATGTTTGGGGTCAGAACACATGGTCAGCAATGATAACACCCCACCCTCCCCACCCTGAGGCCAAAAGGTTTAAAAGCCTCTCTTAAGGACCCACATCGGTAAATTATGTCTATTGATTTGGACCCCGAACCTTGACCACTCCCCTTTCTTTCCTAAGATAACTTCCCCACCACAATCCATCACGTGTTCTCCCACAGGAATTTAAAATAGCGTCCTGAAATCAAACCATTACCTTCACTTCGAATCCCACCTTCCCCCGACTGAAGCCGTGCGTCAGCCGACATCCTGAGTGCAGCAGAGGAAACTTCTCCCACATTAACGGCTGACCGCTGCGCCCATCTGCCCCAACTTCAAAATGCACATCGCTGTTATCTGAAAAACAGGTGCATTTTTCTTATGAAAAATATACAATAATAATTTTTAATATAAGACTATTAATGACCATCAAAACAGTGTGTGTGTGTGTGTGGGTGTGTGTGTGTGGGTCTGTCATATGAACAGCAGCGTAGTACTGCAGTAGGTACTGAATACAGTGGACTGAATAAAACAAAAGTGTTAGTCAGTGATGTGTGTGTTTACTGAGTAATTTCGTTATTCATTCATTATCTTCCGCTTTATCCTCTATTAGGGTCGCGGGGGGGTTCCCCATGCCCTTCCAGGGGAGAACGTTTCAGGCGCTGGGCAGCTGGGGGAAATCTATCGCTGGGCACACACTCACACACACACTCTATATGGGGCAATTTGGAGAACTCAATTGACTTGATCCATGTTTTTGGACTGTGGGAGGAAACCAGAGAACCCAGAGGAAACCCACACGGACACGGGGCAAACATGGAAACTCCACCCAGATAGGGATTCGAACCGGGAATCCCTAGTGCTGAGAGGTGAACGTGCCAACCACTAAGCCACTGTGCCGCCTACTGAGTAATTTAATTAACAAATTAATTCATTCATTTTTATGCATCAATCAAATTATTGTGATCGACTATTTATTGAAGTCTCTGATGTCAGCTGCTTCAAAACATTTTGAGGATTTGGTTGTTGGGTTAGTAATCTGAAGGTTGCAGCCCCAGGTCCATTGGCGTTACCAACGTGGGACCTTTAGTGAGTCGGGGTACTTATAAGTCATTTTGAATAAAACCTCCTAATTACATTAAACCTCACTGACATTTTAACAGTGATAAACTCACAGGCATCCAGCTGAACCATGTCATCATCGATCTCCATCTCGTCCTCGCTTACTGGACTCGGTTCTGGAGTTTTTGCTCTGCGGGTACAAAATGAAAGTAAAAACTCTTCCTCGTTTAGGTCTCAGCGGTAAAAGTCGGACGATAACCACACTATACCTTAAATAGTGAATCTCCTCTTTGAATTCGTAATAATCCCTGCCCCTCTCACCGAGAGGCCGCTTAAGGGTCCTGAATGCTTCTGTTGATTCTTCATCTGTAAGAACAGAGGCCGCTGTTGAAGGACACGGGATATAAAACAATTAACAACCGATGAAGCATTTATTTATTAAGCATTAAAACATGACTTACAGTCCTATACTGTCCCATTACTATAGGAGTACAAGTTCAAGCACCTCGTCATGCTACTGTATGCTTCCAATTTTGTGTGAACAGTTTGGGGAAGAGGCTCTTTCTTATTTCAGCAGGACCGTACCAGTGCATAAAGCAACATCCATAAGGGATTCATTGTGGAAGAACCTATTAGACTCATGAAGAGCTCTGACCTCGACCCCATCAAACCCTTAATTTGTGAGCCAAACCTTCCTAACCCCTCCAATGCCCTTTTGTGTCCACTGGCTCCAGACTCCAAAAATATCCAGACTCCAAAATCTTGTAGGATGTTTTGGAAGCTGTAAAAGAGGCGTAGGCTTGTGGTTAAGGAACCAGCTTTGTGATTCCTGGTCCCACCAAGTACCATGCCTGAAGCAGCCTTAAGCAAGTTACCCAACCCAAACTGACCCCGGGGTGCAGGATACAAGGCTGCCCACTGCTCCAGGCACACGTGCCCACTCCACTCTGTGTGTGTACTGTATATGTGTGTTTTAACTGCAGGGATAGGCAAAACACATCACTTTTAACCACCAAAAGGCCTGAAATGGCTCTCATGAAAACTTATTTCCCCCGACATACCCGGTTCTCCGTTGCAGGCATCAGGTGCATCAGGATCTAATGCTGCTGGGAGGGTGGGTTCTGATGGAGGACATGGTGACAGGACGTCCTGATCAGGAGCATCAGGGGTACCGGTCAGAACATCCTGAGACTTTTGTTTCATATCAGCTTCTCTGCATTTACAAACGCAGGAGCAGGACCTTGGTGTGACGTCAGGTTCGGTCTGTGTGCTTTGATCCACAGTGAGTGATGACGATGACGCGGCGGTGCGCTCTTTGATGTGTTGACGTGATGGATGCTCGGCGGGCTGCCGGTCGCTGCCTGCCGGACTGAACTCATCCTCGGGGCTCATCTCGGTCGGACATGTTCGCGGACTTTCCTCGGGCTCCGCGTCGTGTAGGCGTTCCGACTGCGAGGCCTCCACGACGCCGGGTTCGGATCTCTCCGCGGCGGCCAACAGCCGCGCCACCAGCTCAGCCTTCAGCCCCCGCGAGTCCAGCCCCCGGTCCCGCAGCTCTGCCCGCAGCGCGGACACCTTCCACCGCTTAACGTCCTCCAGAAACATATTTAACTTTGTTAATTTAGACATAAACACGTGACGACATTTATACCTAACTCCTCTCTTTTAGCCTATGCTAAGCTAAGAGCTACACAGTCTCACAACGGCATCAGGGGGGAAAAAACCGTTGGTGTGTTTTCATTGCTCATTGGTCAACCTGAGAAAAAACGTCCCGCCTCCCTTGTCCATTGCACAATTTTGATTGGGCAGTCTCCAAGCACGCGCTACGCCTTATATGGAGTGGCCCTCGGTAAGGCGAATGCATGTTTCTCCTCAGGGCCGTTTTTAGGGTTTAAAAACACCAGGGGCTTTAGCCCAGATCCCTTTAACAAGTCCCCTTTTATTCATTTTCAAACTGTTGTTAAATTCATTTTGTTTCATCATTTATTAGTTTAATCCATTCATTCATTATCTTCCGCTTTATACTCTATTAGGGTCACGGTGAGGTTCCCCATGCCCATCCAGGGGAGAAGGTTTCAGGCGCTGGGCAGATACACCCAGGACAGGGTGCCAACCTATCGCTGGGCACACACTCACTCTCACACACACACACACACACACACACACACTACATGGGGCAATTTGGAGAACTCAATTGACGTGATTCATTTTTTTGGACTGTGGGAGGAAACCAGAGAACCCGGAGGAAACCCACATGGACACAGGGCGAACATGGAAACTCCACCCAGATAGGGATTCGAACCGGGAATCCCTAGTGCTGAGAGGCGAACGTGCTAAACACTAAGCCACCATGCCACTCATTTATTAGTTATATTGGATAAAATGAAATAACATGAAATATGTCGGGCGGCACAGTGGCTTAGTGGTTGGCATGTTCTCCTCTCAGCGCTGGGGATTCCCAGTTCGAATCCCCATCTGGGTGGAGTTTCCATGTTCTCCCTGTGTCCACGTGGGTTTCCTCTGGGTTCTCCGGTTTTCTCCCACGGTCCAAAAACATGGCTCAAGTCAATTGAGTTCTCCAAATTCCCCCATATAGAATGTGTCTGTGTGAGTGAGTGTGTGCCCAGTGATAGATTGGTGCCCTGTCCTGGGATGGGCATGGGACACACCCCCCCCCCCCCCCGTGATGTGAGAAAAATGATTTTGCTTTGAAATACCGTAACTTTCCAAAAGTTTGCGCCTTCAGAAAAATTCTGACGGTTTATGAAAGCTGAGAATCTGCTCTTTACAGCCAACATACAGTTATTACAGTAACTTTACTCCCGAAACTGGCTCCCTCACACACACACACACACACACACACACACACACACACACACAGAGCTTAGAAGCAAAAACAGCTGACAGTGACTCCATCATCCATCCATCCATTATCTTCCGCTTTATCCTCTATTAGGGTTGTGGTGTGGTTCCCCATGCCCATCCAGCGGAGAACGTTTCGGGGGCTGGGCAGATACACCCAGGACAGGACGCCAATCCATCACTGTACACACACACACACTTACTCACACAAGCACACTCTATATGGGGCAATTTTGGAGAATTCAATTGACTTGATCCATGTTTTTGGACTCCGGAGGAAACCGGAGAACCCGGAGGAAACCCACGCGGACACGGGGTAGACATGGAACATGGAAACTTCACCCAGATGGGGATTCGAAACCGGAATCCCCAGCGCTGAGAGGAGAACGTGCCAAACCACTAAGCCACCGTGCCGCCCCGCCGTGACTCCATCCAGTAAAATTAAATCAGGTTTCAAGCCTCGACTTGAGTGAATGTTGAAATGCCTTCGCGTTGTGGACCACGCCCACGGGCGACGAAAGGCTCGCGCTGATTTCTCATTGGTCAACCCCAGACGGCACTTCCAACATGGCCGCCCCCTTGGATGACATGTTTTTTCGGTGCTCCGATCCCGGGACCGCCGCAAACCGGGTGGAAGTTCGGTTTATCGATGACGTCAAGGTAGGAGAGAATAATAAAGCCCCGTGTTGATCCCACGCATTCGGTTATTAAGGCAGCACTGCGGCGGGATGCTTCCTTCAGTGCCTTCACTCTGCGCATGTGTCGCAGGCGGAGCGCGTTCTGTCCTGATATTAATCTACATTCCACAGAAACGGCACGGACAACCCGCAAAACACCCACGATCTCTTATTTAGACTCCGCTGTGAGGTCCCCGCCGTCTGTATTTTAAAGCACACGTGTATAAAGGCATAACCGTGCACCGACGCACCGCTGAACGACAAGATCCGGCTCGCAATCGGCGTTCTAATTCATCATGCATACTGATACATTTACATTACATTTGGCCATTTAGCAGATGCTTTTATATCCAAAGCGACTTACAAGATGAACACAGGGTTATCCCTGGAGCAATGAGGGTTAAGGACCCACATTGGTAATTGCAGTGGACCTGGGATTTGAACCGGCAACCTTCAGATTGATAGCCCAATGCCCTGACCACTGAGCTACCCTACTGATTGAGTGCTGTGACGATTCCTGTGTTCTGTGTTGTCACCCAGGGAAAGGGGCTGTTTGCTAAGAAGGCTCTCAAGAAGGGGGACTCCATCCTGATTGAGCGTCCACTCGTCTCCTCCCAGTTCTTGTGGAATGCCCTGTATAAATATAAAGGTGAGGATTCATCCAGTCAACGTGCTGATGTCCTTTTTTTGGTAAAGGGTCTTGTGGTGATCACTGGAAGCATCCACCCATCAGAGGCAGCAGCCAGGCGGAGGCATGCAGTATAACGGGCATCGGTCTCTGCTTCATATATTTCACCGCTGTCAGCAAAATAACTACTGTTTTAAGTTTTAATCCGTGTGATCGTGCACATCTGCTGAGAATGCCTACCGCTTGGTTTTGAAGTGTAGCTGGAATTGTTTTTGTTCAGAAGATAATTTTTCAGTGTGTGTTGATCTATTTTGCCTACAGCACTTACACATGGAGGAATCTGTACTCTACATTTAACCCATCCGTCTCATAAGGGCTGTTTTCATTAAGATGCAAGCCTGCGGGAATAAAAAAGGGCCTGCCCCAAACTGTTTTTGCCGAAGGTTTAAGCACGCACCTGTCCAAAATGCAAAGGCATTCATTTATACACCGCTGTCAGAGACAGAATACAATGAAATAAGGGATGTGTCCCAAAACTCTGTTCACAAATGTACAATAACAGTTTTACTAACTCCCAATGTCATTCAGGTGTTTATCTTAATACTATTTTTGAAGATAATATTTAGGCCTGGGTTTAAATCTATGTTTTATTCATTCATTCATTCATTATCTCCCGCTTATCCTCTATTAGGGTCGCGGTGGGGTTCCCCATGCCCATCCAGGGGAGAACGTCTCGGGCGCTGGGCAGATAGACCCAGGACAGGGCGCCAATCCATCGCTGGGCACACACTCACTCACACAGACACACTCTATATGGGGCAATTTGGAGAATTCAATTAACTTGATCCATGTTTTTGGACTGTGGGAG
>JAFMOD010000292.1:981329-995193 GCA_019802435.1 Corydoras maculifer | reverse complement strand
TATATATATATATATATATATATATATATATATATATATATATATATATATTTATATCATACAGTTAAATCGTGGTAGCAAATGTTTTTACATGGTTCTCCCTCCTCACACTTGCAGGGTCAGCTGGCTTTACTGTGTAACCTGTTTACCACGGCGTTCTACGATGAGCACCTCACTCAGGTCCGTATATAAAAGACTTACATCTACAGGAAAGAAGTGTGTGTGTGTGTGTGTGTGTGTGTGTGTATACAACATGACGAAAAAAAGTTGTTTTTATATAAATAACAAATAATTAATTCTATAAGGAGCTTTATGAACTCGCCAAGCTGTTTAATTATTTAAATTGTTATTTCAGACCTCGGTACACAAGCTGCTTTATTTTAAAGACACTATATGTGAAAGTACTAAAGGTTTATTTCTGTGCAGTGGTTCACGCCGGAGGGGTTCCGCTCACTTTTTGCTCTCGTGGGGACCAACGGGCAGGGCATTGGCACGAGGTAGGAACGATGTTCATGCACTTCTTACTATTTTCTCTCAGGATATTAGAAGCATCCTTTAATTATTAATTGAGTGAAGTTCTCTCATCTTCCTCTTAATCCTTTACTCGGGTTTCCCATGCCCACGTTTCAGATGCCGGGTGGGTACACAGCACACAGGGCACACTCACACTGTAGTGGCAATTCGTATGGGGCAATTCAGAGCAGCAAATTTATTTTAAATCCGTGTTTTTTGGACTGTGGGAGGAAGCCCACACGGACACGGGGAGAACATGGAAACTCCACCCAGATCGAGATTCGAACCTGGATCCCCTGTGCCACCCATTTGAGTCAAAGTGCCCCGTCTTCTTGCTCATCACCGTCGAGATATTCAAATCCTGAAACCTCATAATAACCGACTGGTGTTTTACGAGTAAATAATAATTATCTATTCATTCAGAATTTAATCTAATGGTGTCCAGAAGTTTTGATGTGCATCCCTGTGTGACATGATGGTAGTTACAACAGCCCCGGCTGACAGTCTCACTCCCGGTGCCTCCTGAACAACCCGGTTATTATACCCCCCCACCCCCCCACGGCTGCCTTTTCTTTTCCAGAATGTGATGGATTTATAATAAATGTGTGATTCGTGAGATCTGCTTCTCACAGACCTGAAAGAAAACACCTCAAAAAGAATCCTCAGGTGGTTAGTTACCTCACAGCTTTCCAGCTGCACATTGCGCCACCCGGAGTCCATTACTCACCCGTTCCAGCACACCAGTCATTTACTCTTTAATTGATTTTATTCGGTTTTATTTCAGAATTACACCAAAATCGGTCCATGTGATGTCACAGTGCTGACATGTTCCCAAGCCAGTTAATTGCTGGTTCTTAATTATACCTTTAAACCGTATTTAATTACAGGATTATTAAGCATTTAATAGATGACATGGCCAGAAGTGCTTCAGTTTTAATTTGAATTAATTAAATGTAATAAATGAAAAAAAAAAAAAAGAAATTCAAAGCAACTCTTATTGAAGTATCAAAAGTTTGGACACGCCCCCTTTACCCCTTTTGTGCTCCACTTATTGCCCATGTTCTCAGTTCCATGTATCGTGAAGATGGAACTTCAGATCTGCTTGTGCTTGACTATGGTGCATACTGCGTTCCCTTAATCCTATCCCGGCAGTTTGAATGAGATGGCATTGCTGCATGATGTTGCTCTCTCATCTTGTCTCCAGTTCTCTCAGTCAGTGGGTTCATGCATGTGACGCACTGGAGCTGCCTCACCAGCAGAGGGAGCAGCTGGATGCCTTTATCGACCAGTTATACAAGGACATCGATAAAGGTCAGAACGTCTGCCAGAGTAATGCTCTCAGAATAAAAACTCTCACTAATACAGATTTCTTTTCGTGTCTTTTGAGTAAATGAAATAATCAGCCGTTCACTTTGTCGCAGTGACCGGTGACTTCCTTAACTGCGAGGGCTCTGGGCTCTACCTTCTGCAGAGTTCATGTGAGTATCTGAGGAACGTCAACCTGCAGCAGTCTGTATTTCGTGCCAGTCCAGCCAGACTAAAAGGAAAAATCTTTGTTGGCAAGGTAACCACAGCTGCGTGCCCAATGCAGAGGCGTCTTTCCCCGACAACAATTTCCTGCTTTACCTGAGCGCCCTGAAAGACATCGGCCCCGGCGAGGTCAGACAGGGGGTTGTGGGGGGGAAACTTAAGCACATTTTGAATATTTTGAGTCTTGTGTTGTCAGTCAGCCTTACGGAGGAGGAGGAGGAGGAGGAGGAGGAGGAGCGCCGCGGCAGTGTGAGGAACTTGTCAGATAAAGTAAAGAGGTTTACATCGGCTCGTTCTCATGCCACATTACGGCGGCTTCTACTTCTCAGGACGCGTCCGTCCGTCTCACTGCAGACCTTGAATTAATTCAGCCTGAGAGCAAAGTGTATGAGCATCATGATGTTAAAAATAAGAGGGTTTGTAATACAGCCTGAATGCATCTAATGCATTGGACACGCCCCTTTTTTATGAGAACCCGGAGGAAACCCACGCAGACACGGGGAGAACATGGAAACTCCACCCAGATGGGGATTCGAACCGGGAAATCCCTAGCGCTGAGAGGCGAATGTGCTAAACCAATAAGCCACCGTGCCCCCTTTTTATATATATATATATATAAATATAAAACCAGATGAAACATTACGTAGACGTTCCTTTGACACCACCTACCTAACATTGTACGTGCAGACCCTTTCGTGGACACCGTATCCCTGATGCCTGTGGACTGCCCCAGCTCAAGGTCACTGCCGCAAAACCGAAACCGTTTCCTGAAAGGTCCGAGGTGCACAATTTAGGAGTATAAGGTGTTGACGCCAAAATTCCGCAGCTCTCCATCCAATCCAGCGTCTGTGGGACGTGCTGGACAAATGAGTCTAATCCATAGCGGCTCCACCTTGCAACGTACATGAATTAATTAATCCGTCGCGAACGTCTTGGTGCCGCATGCCGCGGCACACCTTCAGGGCTCTAGTGGAGTCCATTACTCAATGGGTCAGAACTGTTGTGGCAGCGAAAGGGAGACTAGCACAATATTAGGAAGGTGGTCATGATGTTCCATCTGTTCAGTGTACAGAAAGGCCTCTTAGTGACTTTTTAAAATAATAACATATTGAAGCGCTCTGGTGGCGGCAGAACTACACCCACACGCCACTTGAGTACTCTTGAGGTGCAGCTCCTTGTTTCTACGCTCACTGTCCATTATATCAGCTCCACTCACCGTATAGATGCACTTTGTCGTTATGTAATCACAGACTGCAGTCCATCTGTTTCACTAGATACTAACTGTTTGCTTTCTGTACAACCTGAGTATTACAGTATGTTGGGTGGTGGATAATTCTCAGTGCTGCACTGACCGATGAGACCTGGTGGTGGCGTTAGACTTGGCGCTGCTGCTACAGTCTATAAACCCTGTATCCATTCATTCATTCATATCTTCCGCTTTATCCTCTATTAGGGTCGTGGGGGGGTTCCCCATGCCCATACGGAGAGAACGTTTCGGGCGCTGGGCAGATACACCCAGGACAGGGTGCCAATCCATCGCTGGGCACACACTCACTCACACAGACACACTCTATATGGGGCAATTTTTGAAGAACTCAATTGACTTGGTCCATGTTTTTAGACTGTGGGAGAAAAACCGGAGAACCCGGAGGAAACCCACGCAGACACGGGGGGAACATGGAAACTCCACCCAGATAGGGATTTGAACCGGGAATCCCTAGCGCTGAGAGGAGAACATGCTAAACCATCAAGCCACCGTGCCGCCACCCTGTATCTATTCACTGTAATTTCTATCACACACATCCACCTTATTCTAAAGACACAGGACTACAGGGTGTCATTCTAAAAACTACAAAGTCCAGCTCTACGGACGGAAGCAAAAGAGTGACGTTAATATTCCAACATCACCGCAGAGAGATGAAAATGCGTACCGGGCCGGCGGACGGGCGCTGGTGCTTTATTGTCAGCTTTGCGCCGCGGTTCTTTTGTGATGGAAATCGAGCCGCCTTATTGGAGGGAATTATGCAAAACTGTAAAATGCCATTTCACTTAACTTTTTGACATTAATGATTCGTAGTTATCGAGATGCATTTTAAATTTCCACTTTGCATTTTCATTTAGATTTCAGTCGTTTGGGTCAGCCAGTCTATTAATGCGTTAATGCCCCGTGTCCCTGTGTTAGGTTATCAGTTTAAAAAGGCAGCTGAATTTTAATGTTTATTTAACCCATTTGAATAACGACATCAGGAGCTTACAACATGCCGTGCGTATGTATACATGTGTGTATGTGCATGCTTGTATGTATGTTTGTGTGTGTGTACATAGTTGTTTGTTTGTGTGTGTGTTCATTTATTCATTCATTATCCTCTGCTTGATCCTTCATTAGGGTTGCGAGGGGGGTGTCCCCATGCCCATCCAGGGGGAGAACGTTCCCGGGCGCTGGGCAGATACACTCAGGACAGGATGCTTCTCCATTGCTGGGCACAGACACAATTACTTACACAGACACACACTATATGGGGCAATTTGGAGCATTCAATTTCCCTTGAATCCATTTTTTTGGACTGTGGAAGGAAACAGGACAACACGGAGGAAACCCACAAGCACACGGGGAGAACATGCAAACTCCACCCAGGTTGGGGATCCAGTGCAGGCTGAGAGGCAAACGTTTTGGGACCCAGGACGGGGCGCCAATCCAACACACACTCACTCACGCATACACACTCTATATGGGGCAGTTTGGAGAACTCAATTGACTTGATCCATGTTTTTGGACTGTGGGAGGAAACCGGAGAACCCGGAGGAAACCCACGCAGACACGGGGAGAACATGGAACATATATTAGTTTGTGCGTATATATATATATATACATATATATATTCTCGTGCATATACATATAGAGTATATATAAATATGAATAAAGCAGTGTAAGAGAGTTCTGTTGGCATGTGCTTGAGAATACCTGGATAGATGATAGTCATAATGTAAACATATATATTTGTTTACCCACAATACCTAAGATAAAGAGATGAGGTCTAGCGCTGAATGCATCTGGTGCATCAGACGGCTCCGCTGAGTGACAGACTCTTTCTCACATGATTAAAACCATCCATTGGGTGTGAGTCAGACCTGATCGGAGCCAGATAAATCAATCTGGTATTCTTGGCCCGCAGCTGAGCCGTAAATGAAGGCTGCGGGCTGTAGATTTCACTCCCGGCCGGTCGTCACCGGGATCATGTGGTCATGCGTGGGGCTGTTACCACAGCTTTCTGGTATTTATCT
This sequence comes from Corydoras maculifer, assembly GCA_019802435.1. NCBI lineage: Eukaryota > Metazoa > Chordata > Actinopteri > Siluriformes > Callichthyidae > Corydoras > Corydoras maculifer. Next base: position 989,868 of record JAFMOD010000292.1, on the reverse strand, counting down.
GCAGGCCGTCTCTCATTAAAGCCGTTGTCCTGACTCTCCGCAGGAAATCTGCATCAGTTACCTGGACTGCTGCCAACGCGAGCGGAGTCGCCACAGCCGGCACAAGGTCCTGAGGTAATGAATGCGCCTTATTCCTAAATCCCGAGTGCAGAAAGCCCATGTTGAGGCTTTAGAGGGGATCAATCATGGGGCTTTTATGGCCGGACCTTTGCAGTGTATCGATTACCTGCTCGACGATTGAGAATTTGTATGATGTGGGAGGAAAAACATAGAGCGGGCGTGCTCGGAAATTTGATTCGATCCGAGACGCGTTCGCGTTTTATTTTCCTTTTTTTTTTTTCTTTTCTGTACAAAAACATAAAAATAACCTTCAAAACATTGCTGTTGACGTCTCCAGCTGTGGAGCTGGAGCAGAAGTCATTCCTAACGCTTTAGGTATGAAAATAAAAAGACCTGAACGAGATGCAGGCGTGCTATTAGTTTAGATTAGTGCTTTTATTTTTTTATTTTTAAATGTTTAAATATATATATATATGTATATAAAAATACTTCAGAGTTCCGCCGGGGGATCTAACGTTCCACACATCTCCCAAATGTCTTCCACGTCAGGGAGAACTACTTGTTCGTATGCACGTGTCAGAAGTGCGTGGCCCAGATGGACGACGCCGATGTGACTTCAGAGGAGGAGGACGAGGCAGAGGGAGAAACCGAGGGAGATGAAATGGAGGACGAGATGACTGACGTCTGACGAGCGGGGGGGTTTGGTTTCGTCACCGCGTTGGGTTACTTTCACTGGGTTGTGTCATCGGTCCGCTCAAATTGGCTGTAACGTTCCTGCTTCTCTGTCCCCGTAATAACTAAGTGGACCCTGGCTATGCAACATGCCCCATCTCAGTAGCATACAAGTGCCGTGAGTGTTCGGTTCCCACCGAGATCTCCGCCAGGAACTGCATCATACATGTTTAGGACCTGTTGAGCCAATAGATTACCAATACATTGATCAGATAACACCTGTGATGTAATAACTACCAATAATGCAATAACTCTAATAATTAACTAATAAGTTAATAGAATTACATTGTTGTATCGTTTATACGTACAGTACCAGGCAGAAGTTTTGGACACACCTCCTCTTTGTCCCAATTCCATGGACTACGATTACACCTTAATTATATAAAAAATATTTTGAGATGGTTCTGACCAACAGAGAACCAACCGTACGAGTAGGAAGGGTGGGCGTGTCCAATCTTTTGACCGGTGCTGTATTATGACATCATCACCCGGTCGTTATATTGTTATCACGTTAACGGCCTGTGCACACTTTAAACACAGCATGGCGACTGTTAAAAACAAAACAAAAAGAAATAAAGTTAAAACCTTTGTAACTTCAGCATTTACATGATGCATCATTAATTACAGCATTAATTGGCAGCGACACACTAAAAGCTGCCAGTCGGTCTTAATTAATGGAGTTTTCCTCGCGGTGTTCGTTTCCTAGCAACAAAATCAGCATCGTCTCGGGTCGTAAACTTCACGACCGGCCCGATTGACCTGCTCCACTTGTTTTTTTTTTTGTGCGTTTGGTCCGACTTCAGCTCATGATCATGTTGTTTCTGAATATGTGGGGGTGAGGGTGGGGGGGGGGGGACATATCTGGTGTCCGGTCCTGGACTTCCTGGACTTTGAACAGTAAATGGTTTGGGAGTTTTGAGATGTTTCCCCTCAGCGTGAAGCTTATGTAAGTCGAGATGTGAGAGGGTCGGGATATTGACGTTCAGGGAATGAAATCGTACAACATCAATAAAACGTGCTTCAGTCCAGAGACATGAGAAGGTGGGAGATCTTTCACTGGATTAAACTGGTTTCAGTTACTAAACAATAAAAAGCCACACTGGATGTGAGCTGGATGGATGGGTGGATGGATGTGTGAGAATGGGAGGATGAATGATTAAATGAGTGGATGAGGGTTGATGGAGAGATGGAATGAGGAGCTGGATTAGGTCTGGTGTGTGGAGAAATGGATAGAAAATGGTTGGATGGCTTAACGAATGAGAACCGTGAATGGGATGGATAGGAATGAATGAATGAATGAATAGGATGGATGAAAAAAAGGGGTGGATGAGCAGGTCGATGGATGGAGAAATGCTTGGATGGCTGGATGGATAGTCAGATGCATAGATGGAGGAGCAATTGGGGCGAGGGATAGCTGGATGGTTGTTTGGATAAATGGGCAGATAGTGGAATGGATGGATAGGGATGCGATCTGATCTGGGTGGATGGTCAGGTGGATGCATGGATAGATGATTGCAGCTTGGATTCATCTCTCATGTCTGATTAGTGTTCTAAAGCGTTTAGTGATGCTCCTGATGAGAAACGAAATAGCATGACGTTGACCAATGGGCCTAATCGTATCATACCCGACCTCGGTACGATACTTATAGAGGTTGAACTTGTGATGATTATGATCTCGGCCTCTGACCAAATTAATAGTCGACAGTCTATAAACTAAAACAGATCGATGTATAAATGTGTGTGTGTGTGTGTGTGTGGGTTATTCAATTTAATTATCTCCTCGATGGAACACGGCTAGTTCGGCAACTGGACCGGGCGGTTGCCAAGCAACAAATAAGTACGCATTGCTGGAAGTTCGCACTTTATTTTTTCCCTGCCGTCAAACCGTTTATCATGTGGACGTTCGGTGGGTGACACGGGGAAACTCTCTCTTTCACTGTCTGTCGGCAGGAAGATCAAACACCGGTGACCTTAAAAATATTTTATCGGCCGAGCCGATCTGTAAACACAGGGACTCTGGGTGAGTTCGTCCAGATCGCGACGGCTTCGCGGACTACAGCACTGTAAGTATAAAATAATACAAATATAATATAATAGGTTACATAATGTAAATACACACTCTTTGTGTTCTACAGTTCATACTGTGTTCTCTGTTCTGATGGTCAGAACCCCAATAGTTCCACCACAGATTAGGGATTATTTGGTTTGGTGCATTAGTCCTATCCCAGCAGTGTCACTGAGGTGTTTAAATGAAACTACACTAACCCCCCCCCCCCACCACATCAGTGTCACTGCAGAACTGACAGTAAACAATCCACCACCCAAATGATACCTGTTCTGTGATGATCAATAGAGAATAGAGAACAGGGGACTAACAGACGGACTACAATCTGTAATTGTAGAACTACAAAGTCCATCTATATGGTACGTGGAGGAAATAAATAATGGAGCAACAAGGAGGCGTGGCTAACTAATTAACTAGCAGTGTACAATCAATCTGAAGGTTGGGGGTTCGAATCCCACCAATGTTACCAATCTAGGCCCTTAACCCTTATTTCTTCAGGGGTTATGCATCACAACTGAGCCGGTGTTCTGACCCCAATCATCAATTTGGGATACTTTATCTTTAGCTTTATCCTCTACTAGGGTCGTGGGTACGTTTTGGGCGCTGGGCAGATACTCCCAGGACAGGGCGCCAACCTATCGCTGGGCACACACACACACTCACACAAACACACTCTATATGGGGCAATATAAAGAATTCAATTGACCTTGATCCATGTTTTTGAACTGTGGGAGGACACCGGAGAACCTGGAGGAAACCCACACGGACACGGGGAGAACAACTGAGCCGGTGTTCTGACCCCAACCATTAAGTTGGGATACTTGTATATCCATCCATTATCTTCAGCTTTATCCTCTACTAGGGTCGGGGGAACCCCCCCATGCCCATCCAGGGGATAACATTTTGGGCACCGGGCAGATACTCCCAGGTCAGGGTGCCATTGCATCGCTGGGCACACACTCACAGACAAACACAAACACACTCTATATGGGGCAATTTGAAGAATTCAATTGACTTGATCCATGTTTTGGACTGTGGGAGGAAACCGGAGAACCCGGAGGAAACCCACGCGGACACGGGGAGAACATGGAAACTCCACCCAGATTGGGATTCGAACCGGGAATCCCTAGAGCTGAGAGGTGAACGTGACAAGCACTAAGCCACCGTGCCGCCCTACTTGTATATCACTTTGGATAAAGTTAGGGCCTCGCTCAAGGACCCCTCACTGGGATTTGAACCCACAACCTTCAGATTAATAGCCCAGCCCCCTGTATTTGGACTCTGTTTGTTAACCTCATGTACCATAGACAAAAAAAAAATTTGTTTTCTATCCCGTATTCCTTTAGTATACCGAGCTTAAAATAGGCAGCCTCTGCCGTCAGTGCCCTCCGAGCAAGTTCAGCCGGTTGCAGCAATTAGACGCCACGCCGCTCAGGCGGTTCCGACGTTCAGAGCAGACCTCGGCCGATGCACTCTTATCTCGCAGGTGTTGCAGTGAGCAGGGTTAAGTTTGCCGCCAAACTGCCAAGTCGATGACACGTGCCCCGGGGAGGTTGGGTTCGGATGCCAGCTGAGGGCAGACCCCGGCGTGGCGCGAGATAGGCAAATCCTGCCAGTCGCATTTTCCACCTCGTCATAATCCTCCAGCACTTAATACACTTTAGAGTGTGTTCGCGGAAATCCGACATCCGACTGTAACTCTGATGCGTTCCCTTTCTCACCGAGGGTGGTTACTTTGACAACCCCCCCCACCCCACCCCCCCGAACTGCCCCTCCCCGCACGCACTCACCCCCTGTTTCTCCAACATGCCAAACAATTAAATATGGAAAGCAGCAGATGCTAAATTAACATAACTGGAATGCTTTGTAAGGCATTCGAATCATGGCAGAGTGATCAAAACTTTCCTGAGAAAAAAAAAAAAAAACAAATTGCGTCTTCACTGCTTCTTATCTTGCAGAAACCAGAGAGCAAATAATGAATTGATTAGCATACAGTAGTGGAGCGTCAGCCACCCTGATATTTATGCTTACGGATCTGCTTTTCTTTCGCCGCCATCAGGCCGCGTGCCGATGATTTCCTTTCGCGTGTGCGAATGCGAGCTGGGAACGGGTTTTATCTAGTTCCTGTGCACAGCGAGTAACGGATTACAGATCCGAAATGCATGCCCTGTGACAGGGATCACGCGTTTAAGCTCTTGTTCACAACAATAAATTGCATTTTACACGAATGTTGATTCTCTGTGCTTTTTTTTTTCTTTTTTTTTTCTTTCCCTTTTTAGGCTTCGCAACTAAGCAGTGCATCTTGAGACGCTGCCTTGGCTACAGAAAGGGTCACGCACTGATGTTCGATTTGGGGGGAGGGGGCTTTAACTTTGATCACAAAGCTTCTACAATAAAGACGGCATGTATTTCTGTCCGCTGTCGTGATTATTGATCTCTGAGGTCTCGTTCTGATGATGGAGATCCCAAAGCGTTCTCCAGCACCTCCCACGGATTCTTGATGGGGTTCGGGTCCGGACTCTGAGGTGGACGGTCCATGTGTGAAGATGACGTCTAATGCTTCCAGAACCACTCTGTCCACAACTTGAAATTCATCCATCCATTATCTTCCGCCTTGTCCTATATTAGGATCGCGGGGGGGTTCCCCATGCCCATCCAGGGGAGAACGTTTCGGGTGCTGGGCAGATACACCCAGGACAGGGATCCAATCTATCGCTGGACACATACTCACTCACACAAACACACTCTATATGGGGCAATTTGGAGAACTCAATTGACTTGATCCATGTTTTTGGACTGTGGGAGGAACCCGGAGGAAACCCACGTGGACACGGGGAGAACATGGAAACTTCACCCAGATGGGGATTCGAAACTTAGAAATTTAGAAAGAGAAAAACATCTAATGGGCGGCACTAGTGGTTGGCATGTTCTCCTCTCAGCGCTGGGGATTTCCGGTTCGAATCCCAATCTGGTTGGAGTTTGCATGTTCTCCCCGTGTCTGCCGAGGGTTTCCTCCCTCTAGTCCAAAAACATGAATCAAAGTCAATTGAAATTCTTCAAATTGCCCCATATAGAGTGTGTTTCTGTGAGTGACTGTCATGGAGACCCCCCCCCCCCCCGACCCTAGTAAAGAATAAAGTAAAAGATAATTAATTGATGGGTAAACATCTAACACAAGACCACAGGATGTGGCCTGCTCTCTGTGAGATGCTCCTCACTGCATCAGTTAGAGTTCTTAACTCGTTGCAGCTGAAAGATAATGACATGCAGTAATCAACCAATGGGAGGCTCTCACCAATTTGCATAGTTAAATCCAGGTGGTGTGTAACAAGGTGTTTGTGGAGGTGTTGCGTCAGGAACGTGGTGGCTTAGTGTTGCATGCTGGACCATGATCAGTCTGATCCTGAGTTAGATTACAGGCTGCTTACTGTGTGCAGTTGTAGTTTTGTGGTTGAGGATCCAGCCTTGCAACCTGAAGGTCCCTGGTTCAATTCCCAGTCCTACAAAGTCCTATGGATGATGCCCTTGAGCAAGAAACCTAATCCCAACTGCCTACAGGGCTGCTCACCGTTCCAGGTATGTGTGCCCGCTTTACTCGACGTGTGTGTGTGTGTGTGTGTGTGTGTGTGTGTGTGTGTGTGTGTGTTTCACTGCACGGATGAGCGTAATGTGGAGAACCGATTCACAGCAGGTGAAACGGATCACTTTATTGTTTAAAATTGATTTTATTTTATAGAATTAGTTCTTGTCCGGGCGGCACGGTGGCTTAGTGGTTTAGCATGTTCTCCTCTCAGCACTAGGGATTCCCGGGTCGAATCCCCATCTGGGTGGAGTTTCCATGTTCTCCCCGTGTCCGCGTGAGTTTCCTCCGGGTTCTCCGGTTTCCTCCCACAGTCCAAAAACATGGATCAAGTCAATTGAGTTCTCCAAATTGCCCCATGTAGAGTGTGTCTGTGTGAGTGAGTGTGTGCCCAGCGATGGATTGATATCTGCCCAGCGCCCAAAACTTTCTCCCCTGGATGGGCATGGGGAACCCCCCCGCGACACTAATAGAGAATAAAGCGGAATATAATGAATGAATGAGTTCTTGTCTGAGTTGGAACCCATTAAAAATGCATGTTTTAATAATTTGGGGGAACCTTTGTAGGGATCGTCTCTACGGGAACAGATGCATTTCCAAACGATATTCGGTCCACCCCGGCCTCGCGTTGCGCCATTTGAAACCGAACACGTGGAATGAACGGATGAACATACGTTCCCTTGCTTTATAAACTGAATCTCATTTTCCTTTCATCGGTTCCGCAAGCCTTGCGCCCGGCGAGGACTGGGACAGGCTCCAGCGGCCGTCCTCGCTCGTCCTCACTCATTTAAATGACCGTGACGGGATTTAAGAACACTATTTAGGGTTCTAAGCGCCGGCGTGCCGCCACCACGACGCTCGCGCTAGTCATTATTTTTGCAGGTTCTAACGCGTTGGCAAACTTTTGATCAGCGGCCTACAGCGGTGGAGTTGTGTTCTGCCGGACTTGCAGCATCATTAGATGCTTTTTATTGCAGACCTGACCTTTTGACACAGAACGTTGTGGTGAGGTTGCGTTAAAGGTTCTCCTCTAATGAGTCCCCCATGTAGGTCATATTACTCTGTATTGTCGCTGCTCAGTGGAACAGAGTGCGTCAGCAGCGCGCCCCGCAGAACGCTTCTGTGGGTCTTTTAAAGTTAAACTGGGTTATCCACCCATCCATCCATCCAGCAGCCTGCTTAATATAAACTAATTTATTCATCCATCCATCCGCCCATCCAGCCACCTGACTACTTTCTACTATCTAATGTCATCTAATTTAACTGGACATCTATCTATACCTCCACCCGCCCATCCATCCACCTGCCTACAGAATATAAATTAATTTGTACATACAACCATCTACTTAATATAATGTATCCATCCATTATCCTTACATTCATCCATTATCTTCCACTTTATCCTATATTAGGGTCGCGGGGGGGGTTTTCCCATGCCCATCCAGGGGAGAACATCTCGGGCGCCGGGCGGACACACCCAGGACAGGACGCCAATCTATCACTGGGCACACTCTCACTCACACACACTATATATGGGGCAATTTGGAGCATTTAATGTAACTCGATCCATGTTTTTGGACTGTGGGAGGAAACCGGAGAACCCGGAGGAAACCCGGACACGGGGAGAACATGTCTAGTTAAGATATCTATACATCCATCCACCTACTTACTTAATTCTATTTATACATCCATCCACCATTCATTCATTATCTTCCGCTTTATCCTCTATTAGGGTCGTGGTGGGGTTCCCCATGTCCATCCAGGGGAGAACGTCTCCGGCGCTGGGCAGATAGACCCAGAACAGGGCGCCAATCCATCGCTGGGCACCCACTCACTCACACAGACACACTCTATATGGGGCAATTTGGAGAATTCAATTGACTTGATCCATGTTTTTGGACTGTGGGAGGAAACCGGAGAACCCGGAGTAAACCCACGCGGACACGGGGAGAACATGGAAACTCCACCCAGATGGGGATTCGAACCGGAAATCCCTAGTGCTGAGAGGCGAATATGCTAACCACTAAGGCACCGTGCCGCCCCTAATGTAATATAATCTAATGTAATGTAATATATATATATATATATATATATATATATAT
>JAFMOD010000292.1:958614-975440 GCA_019802435.1 Corydoras maculifer | reverse complement strand
TTGCCCCATATAGAGTGTGTCTGTGTGAGTATGTGCCCAGCGATAGATTGCCCCCCTGTCCTGGGTGTATCTGCCCAGCGCCCGAAACATTCTCCCCTGGATGGGCATGGGGAACCCCCCCCCCCCCCCCCCGCCACCGTAGTAGAGGATAAAGTGTAAGATAATGGATGGATGGTCTGAGAATAGAAAATGGGGACACCATTCGAACCAGGAATCCCCAGCGTTGAGAGGAGAACATGCTAAACCACCACTAAGAGTTTTTTAATTTTTTTCATTTGTTTTTTTTTTTTACATCATTATAATAAGTCGATTTAAGTCGATCAGAGACGAAACGCGGGAACCGGAACGTGTGGAAACCTGAAGTTTACAGCAGACAACCGAGAAATGCTGGTTACGCCGGCTGCTGTTGTCTTATCTGCCCCCCCACACCCCCCCCCCCCCCCCCCCCCCCCCCCCCCCCCCCCCCCCCCCCCCCCCACACACACACACAGTTCCCCTCAGCTCATCTATTGTTCACGGATACATTTCTTGCTCCAGCTTGGCATTTTAAACTCATCGCCACAAAAGAACGAACAGTGCTCAATTATGTTTGGCCGGCGCGGGGAGTCGGAACGTTGATGTCTGGGAAGATATCCGTCCAACATCCCGCGCGGTTTTCCCTTTCTTTTTTTTTTCTTTTTAGTCACCAGAGCCGTCTGATAGTTGCACTTTAGACAAAAGGTCATATTCATGAAGCCGCTATTCGAGTAATTTCGGGGGCAGGATGAAAGCCGCAGCGGTTCTGATCCGCGGGGATTTCGTGCCGCCATTTCACGGCTCAGTACTCAGCCCCGCGCCGACATAAGTGACCGTTTCAGTGCACGCCGGCCCGTAATGAATAACTTATTCGCGCCTCTGTTTGCTTTATGTTTATCCCGCCGCCCCCGCATCGGCGCGCCGCGATGCGCCAGGCCCACGATGGGAACGGGATGAAAGGCCTATATGAATTCCCAATGCTTACGGTCACTAAAGTGGAAGGGTCTTTCCTTTTCTTTTTTTTTTTTTTTTTTTTTTTTTCCCCGCCAGCTAACGGGGAGAAGATTAAAGCAGCCGGTCGCCGATGTGGCAATACGAGTGACTCGTCTCTTCCACTTTCATATCGATATCCTTTTGTGTGCTTTTCATCATGGGCTGATTAATAGCTCGTCGCTGATCGGAATCTGCCGTGACTAAATGCGCCGATGCTCCTGGGCAGTCACCTTAATTAGCAGCTCGCCGCGGATGCCAGGGAGGCTGGCAGCGGACGAGACGGGAAGTGTTGCGGGATAAAAGGCTGCATTGAAATGACCAAATCAAAAGCATTTCCCACTGCAAAGATCTCCTTTGAAAAAAACAAAAAAGAAAATGAAAATAAACCTTTCATAACCTGAATATGCTTCTCCACCGAACATCACCGCCATTCTCTTTGGCAGGTGCTCTACATGCCTCAGTCACACTGTGATTAGTCCACTGAAACAATGAGAACATTTTTTTTTTTTGTGGTGGATGGGGGGGTGGGGGGGGAATTACACACACTAATGAAAGGAAATGGTGCACGACCCAAACGGCAAGAGTCTGATATTTAATTCTGAGTTTGTGGAATATACACTGAAGAAGGCGGCGCGGTGGCTTAGTGGTTGGCATGTTCTCCTCTCAGCGCTGGGGATTCCCAGTTCCAATCCCAATCTGGGTGGAGTTTCCATGTTCTCCCCGTTGTCCGCGTGGGTTTCCTCCAGGTTCTCTGGTTTCCTCCCACAGTCCGAAAACATGGATCAACTCAATTCTATTCTCCAAATTGCCCCATATAGTGTGTGTCTGTGTGAGTGAGTGTGTCCAGTGAAAGATTGGCGTCCTGTCCTGGGTCTATCTGCCCAGCGCCCGAAACGTTCTCCCCTGGAAGGGCATGGGAAACCCCAATAGACCCTAATAGAGGAAAAAGCAGAAGATAATTTATTCATTCATTCATTATCTCCCACTTTATCCTCTATCAGGGTGGCGGTGGGGTTCCCCATGCCCATCCAGGGGAGAACATCTCGGGCGCTGGGCAGATACACCCAGGACAGGGCGCCAATCCATCGCTGGGCACACACACACTCACACAGACACACTCTATATGGGGCAATTTTGAGAATTCAATTGACTTCATCCATGTTTTTGGACTGTGGGAGGAAACCGGAGAACCCAGAGGAAACCCACGCAGACACGGGGAGAACATGGAACCTCCACCCAGATAAGGATTCGGACCGGGAATCCCTAGTGCTGAGAGGCGAACGTGCTAAACCACTAAGCCACCGTGCCGCCGCAGAAGATAATGAATGAATGAATTTAATGGCATTTGCCTTTCAGCGCTGGGGTTCAAATCCCGATCTGGCTGGAGTTTGCATGTTCTCCCCGTGTCCACGTGGGTTTCCCCCGGGTACTCCGGTTTCCTCCCACAGTCCAAAAACATGGATTCAAGGTGAATTGGCTGCTCTAGATTGCTCCTATATAGTTTGTGTGTCTCCAGGGACGGATTGGCATGCGATGCCGTGTGTATCTGCCCCGCGCCCGGAATGTGACCCTCGTAGAGATCTAAGTGAAAGAAAATAAGCTGAGATAAATATTCTGGAGACATTTTAAAAACAAATAAAGGTTTCACATTTATGGTCCATGGAGTGTGTGAAGCCTCGTTGCAACACAGGAGCGTTTTTGCCTTTAATTTCACAAACACATTTATCTTCGGGGCTGTTTTCGTGTTGCGAGCACTTTATTGGTATGTTCTATAAACTTTACTGTTATTCCCCAGACATTACGATCGGAGGCTGCTGGGCCTCCATTAAGTGGAACCCATGGGAATTACAACTACATCCTGAGGAAAGCAGAAAGCAATTTGGAAACTGACTTCTCGCAGGATCAATACGTCTTCCTCTCAAGGCTTAAAGGTAACAGATATACGTTGGCATGTCCTCAGTATGGACCGGCGGTCCAAAAATGAAATGGCCTGGTCCTGGAATCGAACTACATTCCTCCTCCATCCTGCCCCCCCCCTCCCTTCCGACCCTGCGGCCATGAGCGGCGCTTTGAACTTCCAGAACCCTCATTTTCAAGCACACATAAAAACGTCCACATGGCTGTTCGAAGATCTTGAGACAACACGATGCCGCCGATTCTTTAAAGCGCGCCGGCTGATGGATCAGCCCCGAACGTTCGGGAGGTCTTTTACAAAAAAACATCGAAAAAAAAAAAACTGATAGAAAGATGGGAACTGAACAGGGAAACGGCGAGGTTAATAATGGATTCGTTTATATATTAATTGGCAGGCGGTTAAACAAATGTCTGGCGCCGCCGCGGCGAATCCGTCAGGCGGCCGGCCGTTCGGCGGAGTTCTCGGCATGAAAGATGTCAAACAATAACGACGGTGTCGTAACCCACGGCTTGCGGAATGGAAATGAGGCACGGTTGCGTTTTCACCTTCGAATAATGAAATGCAATCAGTTGACAGTCACCTACAGTGATTTAAAAATACACGCCACTCGCTCCATGCTATGATATTTTGCCTGCGAATGTCATTTCCGCAGAGTGAATTCATAGTTAAAAAAGTATTCAAACAAATACCAGGATAAGCCAACATGTTTAAATAGATTGGTGTGAGAGTGCGTATTCAACACTGCAGAGAGTCAGAACACCCGGAGATTCATCCCATAGTCCACGAACAGGTCCAGAAATCCCCTTCATCACATTCTGGCATGGCGTAGCACCTGTCTGCGCTGGGGATCCGGGTTCGAATTCAAATCTGGGTGTTTCCATGTCCTTCCCTTGTCCGGTGTTCTCCGGGTTCTCTGGTTCCCTCCCACGGTCCAAATCCACATTCATGTTCTCCCCTGGATGCGACCCTAGCATAGTATTAAGTGGAGGATGATTTGTGCAGGCGGACCGGTGGCTTAGTGGTTTAGCATGTTCTCCTCTCAGCGCTGAGAATTCCCAGTTCCAATCCCCATCTGGGTGGAGTTTCCCTGTCCTCCCCGTGTCCGTGTGGGTTTCCTCCAGGTTCTGGGTTTCCTACCACAGTTGAAAAACATGGATTAAGTCAATTGAGATCTTCAAATCGCCCCATATAGAGTATGTATGTCCAGTGATAGATTGGTGTCCTGTGCTGGGTGTATCTGCCCGGCGCCCGAAATGTTCTCCCCTGGATGGGCATGGGGAACCCCCCACTCGCGACCCTGATATAGGATAAGAGCATAAGATAATGAATGAATGAATGAATTATTGGTTCCACGTGCCATAAAGATTGACATTGAAGTTCTACCATTCCATTGTGTAGTCCGTCTGTCTGTGTTCTACAGGACATACTGTGTACTCTGTTCTCTAACGGTCCGGACCTCACTAGCAGCACCGCAAAGTGGGGATCATTTGATATATTTTGGTGCATTATTCTTATTCTCATTCCGCCGTCAGTGAACGTTCCGTCGTCGTGTTCCGTGTTCCACTTTGCCATCAGCTTTACGGGCGCATAAAGTAACACGGCCCCCGTCCTGCCTATCTGCCTCCGCAGAACGACTCCCGAGGACACAGGGAACCCAACCCCCCTCCCCCACCCCGACCCTAGTATAGTATTAAGTGGAAGGTGATTAGTGCATTTTTTTTTTTCCCATTAAGTTATCGGTTCCATGTACCGTAGAGCTGGACAATTCTTTGGGATTATCTGATATATTTTGGTGCATTATTCTTATTCTCATTCCGACGCCGTGTTTCGTGTTCCACTTTGAAACTTTCTGCTGGGAAACTTTGCAAGCCGTCAGCTTTACAGGCGCATAAAATAACCCGGCCCCCATCCTGCCTATCTGCCTCCGCGTGGCGCCGAACGGCTCCCGAGGAAAGGGTTCAGCATTTATTTACTCTCAACCTGCGAAATGCGAAAATGCATAATGCAGCCGACGTGACGTGTGGCGCTTTTTTTTTTTTAATATGAAGGCGACTCCGTTTTGTCACCCGGGGGCCGTCGGAGATCCAGCTTTAATCCCGCAGTGTCGAAATCCCTCCATGAAGTGTTCCCTCTCTCCGCAGAGGTGATAAAACTCACCCCGCTGTTATTTAGCCGGGTGAAGTTCATAAGCAGCTGCACGCTGCTGCGATGGGGGGAGCCCGGCGAGTGCCCCGGGGACCGAAATGCTTCTTGCAGGGGTCACTTTTCCAAATGGTCACCTCTGGGGCTATTAGGGCACTTCAACAAGTGACTCTTAAAAGAGCAGAGGCAGCTTTGCGCTCCCCTGACATGCAGGGTCAGCGGTGCGTCGGATCATAATACCCCCTCTTGTTGACATCTGTTTGGTTCGTTGGACCCGCAGCCGCCGTGTTTCACTCGGGGAAACTCTATCCGCAGTTTTAAAAACCTGCAGGTTTAAATACGAACACATGGTACAGTAGGAAGTCACGGTTCGCACTGGGGCGAGGTCAGGGGCGGTCCCCGGTCCAAATTAAAACATGGTTCCACATTGTCGCACTGCCGTGTGGAACTGACGGGGAATAATTAGGGGGATGGATTCTGTGGCCGGTGGATGAATCGGGAATTAAATGCGCTTTTGTTTGTCCCAGTTTTGTGGATCGGTTAATATACATCCAGACAGATTTATAATTAATTATCACACAAAAGACATTCACACCAACCAGCCTCGTTTCAGGGTCTATCTATACCATTCCCAGACATGCAGACAGGTGGCGCTGTCGACACGGGCACACTGCATGTTAGCTGAAGATGGTCCGGGTTTATTCGGCCCACAGGTTTCAGAACACAGGACAACGTGTGTGATCGGTAACCTTAATCCGTTCTGTATGGACCACTTCTCACATCCACCAATACAGGTGGCACGTGGGCCGGTTGAAAATACAGGACGTGGGCCAGAATCGTTGCGCTTTTTAAACAATTAATTTGTTCTAGAGACTAGATTGATCACAGGTTGGGTAGCTCATTGGTTTGTTGTGTTGGGCTATCAATCTGAAGGTTGTGGGTTCGAATCCCAGGTCCACTGACGTTACCAATGTGGGTCGCTTTGTATAAAATGATGTTAATGTTATATAAATAATAGTTACTTTACATCTTTAAACTCTATTTTGTAAGCGAATTAATGCCTTTTAAAATTAATGCCTGTAGTCAATTGCCTCATTTAACGCTTACTTTTTCTCCACAATGGAACTTATCATGAACAACGAATTTGCGTACATACAACCGATCTGAATGTCGCTCTGGTATTTTTATTCATTCATTCATTCATTATCTCCCGCTTATCCTCTACTAGGGTCGCAGTGGGGTTCCCCATGCCCAGAGGAGAACGTCTCTCTGGCAGATAGACCCAGGACAGGGCGCCAATCCATCGCTGGACACACACTCACTCACACAAACACACTCTATATGGGGCAATTTGGAGAATTCAATTAACTTGATCCATGTTTTTGGACTGTGGGAGGAAACCGGAGAACCCGGAGGAAACCCACACGGACACGGGGAGAACATGGAAACTCCACCCAGATAGGGATTTGAACCGGGAATCCCTAGCGCTGAGAGGCGAACGTGCTAAACCACTAAGCCACCGTGCCGCCCTCTTGAAATCTCTTGGTCTTTATTTTTTTTAAGGACTGCCGGATCGGGAAACTTTTTTTGTCCCACGATGAAGCGTCAACTTAATGTTTACTAGAGAAAAAAACGTGTGCACGTCACGTGAGCACGCGATGAACTCCGAAACCACGGGCAAAAAACCAGAGGCGTAATTTTCGCACATCTGTCGGTCGTTTAAAAACTCCAGCAGCACTGCTGCATCCGATCCACTCGTCCTCCCCATGACCACGTCTACACTGCGCATCTGAATGACAAGCAGAACGCATCGAACGGGTACCGCGGTGCGGTAAACCTGCTGTAAACAACACAGAGAGTACGAATCATTCTGCAAACGAGGGGAAAAGAAATACAGCAATCCACACAGGATCCACTGTGAGTGAGAAATCCAATAATTATTCTGTGTTTTGTGGTTTCGGTCCTCGTTTCTATCACGGTTCCATGTTCTGGCTCTGAACAGGGGCCGAGTTAATTGGTATTCGTGGGCTATAGGCTATCCGAACGACCACGAGTAAATCTGTGGGCATAAAGGAGGACACAAAGCTCTTCTGTTCTTCAGTCTGAATAACGGCGTCTATGAACAACTGTACGGGTCAACGTCGCCCGAACGCTCGTATTAACTGAAGCCTGAAAACAACGTTCGAATAGCGCTGACGCAAACACCCCCCACACCTCTGTATGGTTTCGAACCCTCCTCCTCCCGATTCCCCAACGTGAGAACCTCCACGTCCATCTAACATCGGTTCCTCAAAGCAGGTTGAATCTATGAGGCGTATACGTTTGCAGTGGAACGCTGCCGACGGTTCGAACGTTCTCTGTGCATGTGTGGTACATCTGAGAGCAGAATAAAGATGCTTTGTGCGAACGCCGTGGAACGGAGGCGCAGACCAACACACTGTACGCAACGAATCAAAGGAACCCAGAACGCCTGCCATCAATTCCTCAAACCTCGCTCTTTTGTCGAGGCGCTTTTCTTTTGGGGAGCCGTCCTTCTGTTGGTTTTGCAATCGAACCGTCGTCTTTGTGTCACTGCGCTTCCCAGCGTTCCACTTTATTCAAATCATTTTTCTTTTTCTTTTTTTTTTTTTAAGGAACGTTTCAATCCGTTTCAGATTATTGTGGCGCTTCAGAACGTGAGCTTTGGGGTATTCTGCTGTTCATTCCCTCATTGATTTTTACATATAGTAATCCATTCCCCCTGAACAGGGTCCAGGGGCGGGGGTCAGGGTGGGGGTGAGTCTATCCCTGTCCACCTGGGGTAACTTATCACCCCTTTAGTGGATGGTGAGAGGAAAAGAAGCACAGGAAGAACATACAAAACTCCTCAAAGCACTGATTCTGCCCACCTTATGGATCAAACCCAGCCTTTTAACACTCTATTTCACAATAGCTCTATTTATGGGGGGGGGGGGGGTGCATGGTGGCATAGAGGTTTGCACATCGACTTGTCAATGCTGCGGATCCAGATTCGAATCCCATGTGTGAAGTTTGCATGTTCTCCTCATGTCTGTGTGGGTTTCCTCCTTCCAAGTTCTTCCCACAGTCCAAAAACATGGATTTAAGGTCATTTGGCTGCTCTCAATTGCCCCTTTGTGTGTGTGCCCAGAAATGTTGACCCCTGGATGGGCCACCCCTTCTGTACAACCCTGATATAGGATTAAGCAGAACATGATGGATGGATCGATGGATTTTTTTTTTTTTTTTTTTTTTTTTTTTTTTTAGGGCTTTGTTTTAAATAATAACAAAGAAAACATCATGATGACTTCTGGTTCTCGGGTTCTGTTGATTTGCAGAGGGGGGGGGGCTATTTCTTTTATTCATCGTGGTCCTCTACAAAAAAAAAAAAATATCTAGATGATGCACACAGGGCCTCGGACCGTTTGAAATGGGAACGCGACGAGACACGTGGGACGCAAAGAAGCCATCCGAAGGGCATCAAAGCCGCGGATCTCCTGGCGGAATGCGGCGGCGGACGGATCCGGTCCCCGTGGTGCTCGGCGGAGGAAGCACAGAGCCAGGTTGAATGAACGCCGCTGCTGAATTATAGATGCAGAGACAGGAAACTCCTTTGTCCTTCAGCCACCGCCATTAAGCCCCTCACCTTCGACCCAATCAATTAGCCGAGCCCGAGGCCGCCGGCGGGGGGCCAACTCTCTTAATTTACGGCCCTCGCCGGTGGGTGGTCGGTCAGCGGTTCCACGGACTGAAGCGGATCGTTTGATTTGCGCAAAGATTTCCCGATCGCATTGATTAGGTTACAGCTGATGAGCTCGCCGGTTTGTTTTCAGATTAGCGATCGTTAGGACAGCGCGGAGTTAATCAGTCCCCTAAAATGCTCCCTAATTTGACTGGAAAGCGTAATAACCCCAAATTACCCCGCGTCTCCGGGCTGTCTCTCGTTTATTGGAGTTTCGCTGCGTGGGCCTCGCTCCGCCCAACCTCGAGGAAACGGCTCGTCAGTGATCCCCCAGCCTCCAAAAAGTCGGGGGGTCAAATTCCCCGTGCAGAATTCGATGACCAGATGTGAGGAGCGCCGACCCCCCCCGCCTGGAGGCCGGCTGCCTTTACTTCACAGCCTCTGTGCTCGGTGATAAATAGGCGATTGATGAGCATTGATCCTCGGCGGCTTGTTGTTATCCGGGAGCTTCCGCGGGACGTTCCTTCGTGTGGTTTTTTACGAGAACGCGGAACAATCGCTGCACCTTGTGAAGCCGATCCTGTTATCTACAGTTACAATAGATTAAAGGAGGCAGCTGGGCGTCTGCGGATTGCACGCCATCAAAGCCGCCCGAATAAATGTTTGAACACGCCCCCTTTGTGCTCCACCTTATCAGATTCATTCCATTCTGTAGTCCGTCTGTTTGTGTTCTACAGCACATGCTGTGTACTCTGTTCTCTAATGGTCTGGACCCCAATAGAACCACCACAGAGTGGGGATTATTTGGTTTGGCAGGTGCATTAGTCCTATCCCAGCAGTGTCACTGAGGTGTTTAAATGAACCTCCAGCAGCACTGCTGCACTAAAACCCCCTCACAGCATCAGTGTCACTGCAGAACTGACAATAAACAATCCACCACCCAAATGATACCTGTTCTGTGATGGTGCTGACCAACAGAGAACAGAACCAACAGGGGACTAACAGACGGACTACAGTCCATAATCGTAGGACTACAAAGTCCATCTATATGGTCAGTGGAGGCAATGGACGATGGACCAGGAAGGGGGGGTGGCAACTGTTGATTGGCAGTGTACAAAACTTCAAGTGTACAATCAATGTGAAGGTTGGAGGTTCAAATCCCACCGATGTTACCAATCTGGACCCTTGAGTAAGGGCCCTTAACCCTTATTGCTCCAGGAGTTATGCTGTATATCATTTTGGATAAATTTAGGGCCTCGTTCAAGGACCCCTCATTGGGATTTGAACCCACAACCTTCAGATTATTAGCCCAGCCCCCTGTATTTGGGGGTTAACTTTGTTAACCTCATGTACCATAGACAAAAAAAGAGGGCGTGTCCAAACTTTTGACAGGTACTGAATTCATTCATTCATTATCTCCCGCTTATTCTCTATTAGGGTTGCGGTGGGGTTCCCCATGCCCATCCAGGGGAGAACGTCTCGGGCGCTGGGCAGATAGACCCAGGACAGGGCGCCAATCCATCACTGGGCACACACTCACTCACACAGACACACTCTATATGGGGCAATTTTGAGAATTCAATTAACTTGTTCCATGTTTTTGGACTGTGGGAGGAAACCGGAGAACCCGGAGGAAACCCACGCAGACACGGGGAGAACATGGAAACTCCACCCAGATGGGGATTCAGTCCAAAAACATGGATCAAGTTAATTGAAATCTCCAAATTGCCCCATATAGAGTGTGTCTGTGTGAGTGAGTGTGTGCCCAGTGATGGATTGGCGCCCTGTCCTGGGTGTATCTGCCCAGCGCCCGAGACGTTCTCCCCTGGATGGGCATGGGGAACCCCACCGCGACCCTAATAGAGGATAAAGCAGAAGATAATAAATGAATGAATGAAGTTCTGTATGAATGTGAATCTGTTTCATCGTCGTGCTGAACGAAGCTCAGCATCTCATTCCGCCCGAACGCAGCACATTCGGCGGCGCCGCCGTCTTCCCCGGGACGCTTAATAAGCTTTATTCCCCGTCCGGCTCTAATGCATACTGTGTAATTATGCCAATTAGTATTAATTGTCTGTTGTAGTAATAGTTACTGAAGGCAATCAGATTTATAGTCGGAATGTTTTCGCCGCCGAGCCGCAGATCACTTCCAGCGCGGGTTTTAAAACGCCGTGCCGTTTAATTCTCGTGAGGGAGGCCATGAATCACATTAAACTCACACGCTCGCCTCACAGAGGGCCATTTAAAGCAGCCCGCATCCTCCGGCGTGAGCACACCATGTGGACGCAAAAGTATCGGGACACACCCCCTAATGAGGCAAACGTTGCGACCAAAAACACCCTCATGAAGAACTATCAGAATTGGTTCATGACTTCTGCCTTTTTCATCAGTATAATAGCGACGGTAAACTGACACGCCCCAAATCAAGCTGTGGGGTGCGCGGTTGACCACTCGCTAAAGATCGGCAATAATTACATTTGCATTTGGTGAGCACAGGGTTAATCACAAAATCCCTGGGCCAATGAGGGTTAAGAGTCTAACTTCAGTGGACCTGGGATTTGAACCCCCAACCTTCAGATTGACAGCCCAACACTCTAACCACTAAGCTAGTGCGCCCCCATTAGGGCAATAATAGTGCAACTGTTTAGTTTAATAATTAATCACAGGAATTGATTCGTTTATTATCATTTGCTTAATCCTATATTAGGGCTGTGTGTGTGTGTGTGGGGGGGGGGGGGGTTGGGCGCTTGGTACCAATCCAACGCTGGGCACACACACAATATAGGGGCAATTTAGAGCAGCCAATTCATCTTGAATGCATGTTTTTGGGCTGTGGGAGGAAACCGGAGAAGCCGGAGGAAACCCACGCGGACACGGGGAGAACATGGAAACTCCACCCCGATCGGGATTCGACCCTGGATCACCCGTGCTAAGCGGTGGGCGTGTTCCACCACACCACCGTGATGCCCTAATGACAGATATTGTGTTTGGTAAAGTATGGTCGAGTCTATGAACAAAGGGAAGACACACTGAGACCGTCTCTGTAGGACGATGACACACACACACACACACCGTAGAGCGCAGAATGAGCCCAGCTTCAGCCTAAACATGTTCTCAAACACTTGTTCCATTGAAATTCGGAGGTGTCAGACGGACGCCCTCATGGCTCGAGTAATGAGCGTCTTTAGCTGCTGAAGGACGGCGGACTTCGGAGAAGCTGCTGACTCATGCCATTTAAAACCCCTGAATAGAAAACACTCAAAGTATTCGAACCCTTTATACGAGTGTTTTATTCTGAACGGTGTGTGTGTGTGTGTGTGTGTGTGTTTGCTCTTAATGCCGGCGTTAGTGTTATGAAACGGGAAGTTCATGGTACCAGCCACCCTCCAGCTCGATCAATATTTAATTGAGTCTTCTGAAACTCCACACACACACACACACACACACACACACACACACATATCTGACATGTCTAACCCTGATGACTGGTCCGCAAATTGCTAAAGGCATGAACTCCATCCATTATCTTCCAAAGCGGAAGCGGATCCTCTATTAGGGTCGCGGGGGGGTTCCCCATGCCCGTCCAGGGGGAACGTTTCGGGCGCTGGACAGATACACCCAGGACAGGACGCCATCTATCACTGGGCACACACTCACTCACACAAACAGGGCAATTTGGAGAACTCAATGTTTTTTGGACTGTGGGAGGAAACCAGAGAACCCGGAGGAAACCCATGCGGACACGGGGAGAACATGGAAACTCCACCCAGATCGGGATTCCAACCTGGAATCTCAAGGGCTGAGAGGAGAACATGCCAACCACTAAGCCACGGTGCCTCCCACTTTAGTTCTAATAGACTACAAACAAAAAAAAATTTCAAATTTTATATTTATTAATTGATATTTATTAATTCCTATTTTCTATTTAATTTCTCTATAATGAATTAATTGACCCGACGCATGTGGATGTGAACGTGGGAGTCATTAGTGTTCGTAATGGATTGCGTGTTAAATGAAGAGATTAACCTTCGGTGGCTTTTTAAAGGCAGCGAGTGATGAGTGATTCCGAGGGGGGGGCTGAATCACATGTCTGAGGGCTGGGCGTACGGGGCGGGGCAGCTGGAGCGTTTGTTGTTGGTGGGAAAGCGGCGCAGTGGAAAGCTGATGTGGAAGGTTATGGAGGGAACGCGGCGGCGGCGGCGGCTCATCAGCAGAGTGAGAGCCGGGCGTGCTGCCGCATGCCGAATCGGGTGCAGTTGGCAGGTGGTACCCGGGGGGACGTCGGTCCAGCAGTCTGCGATTATATAGTGTACAGAACTTCGGTAAGACTTCTGGAAGAGGCTCAGGGACGGGACAGGCCCCTGATTACTGTCATCATCCATGGAGATCATTCGACATTAATATCCATCAATTCATCCAGATTTGGGGGGGGGGTTCTCCATGCCCATCACAGGAAGAACGTGATGGCCGCTGGGCAGATACAGCCAGCACAGGGTGCCGATCCATCACTCACCTCACACAGACATACATACTCTATATGGGGCAATATAGAGCAGCCAAATCCCCTTGAATCCATGTTTTTGGACTGTGGGAGGACAACGGAGAACCCAAAAAAACTCTACCTATACTGGAACCCATCTCATCACAGAGAGAAGATTTCGGGTGCTGGGAAGATACACCCACACACAGGGTACCAATCCATCAGTCACTCACACAGACAGACACACATATACCATATAGGGGCAATATAAAGCAGCCAATTTCCCTTGAATCTAAGTTTTTGGACTGTGGGAGGACACTGGAGAACGTGGAGAACATGAAAGCTCCCCCCAGACGAGAGGTGGAGGTGCTAGACACCACACCACCCAGACTTCAACTAAATCTCGGAAATTCCATATCGTATTTAAAAGCTTGGTTTTAAGGTGAAGAGACTGCTCTAAATTGCCCCTGTACAAATTGCCCCCATAGTGTGTGAGTGTGTGCTCAGCAATATAATTGGAACCCTACCCTGGGTATATCTGCCCAGGGCCCGAAACGTTCTCCCCTGGACGGGCATGGGGAACCCGTCAACAACCCCACCCCCCACCCCCCCACTTCTAATACAGGATTAAGAGGAACATTGTTTTGGAAATGCCTCTTGCTCCAAAACTGGTTCATTTAAAGTGTTTCCCAGGTCTTCAATCGCTGTGTCTTTGATCCAAAACCAAAAAGGACTCGAGAAATACAGTGTTGAAACATTTAAAATAGGAAATTTTCGGGGTTCTGCGTGTGTCTGTCAGAGTTTTGTTAAGTGACGAGGCCTGGAGAGAAAAGCAGGTGGAGTTCAGACACAAAGGCGAAAAAAAAGAAAGAAAGAGAAAAAAAGTCTGGTGTTTATTTTCACAGAGCGCTTCGTCTGCAGTGATTCCTCTCCAAACAAAACGCAAAGGAGCTTTTAAAATAGATATCCTTTGACTCTCAGCCGCTGACGGCTTTGAATCTTAGTTAAATATTATTTCTATGGCGACCGAGCTGCTAATTGGACTCAGACTGACATCAAAAAGCATAGTCTGTCTGTTTTCATCACGGTACAAAGGTGTGCGGGTCTGACGGGGGCGGGACGATCGGCGTGATTGACATCACTAGGCTCCCTGTCAAAAAACACTCTTTGACCCCGGCAACACACACACACACACACACACACACACACACTAACACTTACCATGCAAAACGCCCAACCGAGGTCACACCTGCGTCTTTACAGAACCTCTAAAGCTTACAAAGCGGTTCTCCGTCCCGTCCGGACCTCGCCGTGTTACCCGTGCTGCGGCGCCAGCGTCGGGCCTTTGATGGAACACTGCTTATTATTTATGGGGCTTTAACTCAGCGGCGTGGAAAGTTTTTACAATGAGTTTTCTGCCGAAAGAGAATTTAATGAAGCGTATCTGACCCGCTCCCGTCCTCCCATTCGCTTCTTCCCCCGAATCGATTCACCTGGATGGGGAGCCTTTGTCCTCGTTAAATATTTGCTCAGGTACACCGCCGCACCGCCGCACGTTGCATGGCACGCTGCTCAGAGCGCCGGATACCGAAGGCAATTGTTGCTAAGCAGCTATCTTCATGGACACCCAGACAATTTATTAGGCTTCATTTTTTTTTCTTCTTCTTTTTTTTTTTTTATTGCAACCAGCCATGAGGAGCTGATGGTTGCATTGTAAAGGCCATCTACAAATTCAGGGGGTAATGCATCAAGCACGCGCGCTCATCTCGCCCCTCTTCAAGGTAATGCAGGGGAGCTTTGGCGTTTGACGGCGCAGAACCTCACTGGCTGCGTGAGTTACTGCCGGGAAAAAAAAAAAAAAAAAAAAAAACGTGCTGGGAAGCTGAATGATAATTTGCCAGGCTCGGCGCCTGGTTTGTTAATCAGAGGCTTCTGTAAATATGCTGATGAACAAAACCTCTGTTTGGGCACTATGTGGCATTCACTTTAGGGTGGCAGACTCATTATAAAATGCAAATGCATCGTTCTTCTTTGCTGCCGCTGCTGCTGGTCTGCGCTCGTTCACTCAACGGCTTCAAGTCTATTAGAAACACAATCAGAAAAACAAAAGAGGGTTTTTAATGGACATGGCGAATGACATATCAACTGGATTAAGTAAGTGACACTTAAAATAGTGGAGTGGAGACTCGAGAGGTGTGTGCACATAGAACATTAAAATAAATTCTTATTAAATAAGCCATTTATTTTATATATATAGATATATATAATGTGTCATTGGAGACTAGAAAGATGTGTATACATAAAGCATTTCATAAATTCTTATTGAATAAGCCATTTATATATATATATATATATATATATATATATATATATATATATATATATATATATATATATCTATCTCAGCACTAGGGATTCCTGGTTCGAATCCTCATCTGGGTGGAGTTTCCATGTTCTCCCCGTGTCCGCATGGGTTTCCTCCGGGTTCTCCGGTTTCCTCCCACAGTCCAAAAACATGGATCAAGTTAATTGAATTCTTCAAATTGCCCCATATAGAGTGTGTGTGTGAGTGAGTGTGTGCCCAGCGATGGATTGGCACCCTGTCCTGGGTCTATCTGCCCAGCGCCCGAGACGTTCTCCCCTGAATGGGCATGGGGGAACCCCTCTGCAACCCTAATAGAGGATAAAGCGGGAGATAATGAATGAATGAATGAATTATAATATAATAATAATCATGTCATTGGAGACTGGAGAGATGTGTGCACATAAAACATTAAAATAAATTCTTATTAAATAAGCCATTTATTTTATATATATAATATATTTTTCTATTGGTTTAAAAGAGAAACATATGTTTCCTCTTTGCTGTTCTGCAGTTTGCTCAGCACCCTCTGTTATTCTGCTCATCATTTTCTCCTCTGACCCCTGACACGGCAAGCTGCTCTAATTTGGATAATTGTAACATGCACGCACAAACACACACACACACACACACATGCGCACACTCAGCCCCGGACTCCCCCACACAGCTGTGCGCCCAGCTTCGGGTCAAGTCTGCTGCTTCAGATCGAACGGCACACTTTTACTTTCAAGGGATGCGTCCTGCACCCGCTGACCTATAATTATCTTTCTGGGTCGGAATCTGTTCCGCCGCCGCACGTTGTGCAGGTCTGCAGGAGTTGCACGCTCGTCGTCCTGGATGTGGAACGTTTAAATACAGCACGCTGTTGCTTCAGGTGCTTCTGACTATTTGTGACGTTTACAGACTCTGAAGCACCACAACAGATTTTAAAACGCGGATTAGTGGAAATTTATTATTATTATTATTATTATTATTATTATGTACATAACAGGCGGCACGGTGGCTTAGTGGTTAGCACATTCGCCTCTCAGCGCTAGGGATTCCCGGTTCGAATCCCCATCTGGGTGGAGTTTCCATGTTCTCCCCGTGTCTGCGTGGGTTTCCTCCGGGTTCTCCGGTTTCCTCCCACAGTCCAAAAACATGGATCAAGTTAATTGAGTTCTCCAAATTGCCCCATATAGAGTGTGTCTGTGTGAGTGAGTGTGTGCCCAGCGATGGATTGGCGCCCTGTCCTGGGTCT
>JAFMOD010000292.1:940841-958289 GCA_019802435.1 Corydoras maculifer | reverse complement strand
CCGCAACCCTAATAAAGGATAAAGCGGAACATGATGGTTGGATGTACGTAACACAGACACAACGTGCAAATTGTCCCGTGTTAATTATAGTGCGTGTGTATTTAGGCTCGTTTGTTGTCGGTGTGTTACGAACGTGACGAGCCCCGGCGCTCTTCCGCTGTGCGAGGTGATTTACAGATTTCGATTTGACGCGAGGAGGATCAATTATGCAGAACACCTGCACTTCGGCCTTGATGAAGACGAATCTCAGGCAGTCTGTCTTTCCAAGACGTGCATGTTTACAGCTGCCCTTGTACAGTGTCAATGTTTAATGAGTGTTAGAGGAAGTGCAGAGGTGCAAGGTTGCTGCGTTGGGCTGAGTATATTTAGGTGCATCTGTCATACGGATACGAGGAAGCTTGCACACGCGCAGGTGTGCTCGAGAACGTCTGTATAAATAGGTTTGCACTCACGATGACGGCGTGTCCGTGGAAGAATGTAGGGTGCGGGTGAAGGAGAATTCAACCATTCTGATTGCAGTGTGTGTGTGTGTGTGTGTGTGTGCGTGTTCACTTTGAGCTGGATGTCAAGTAGTCGCCAATCACCTGACTACAACACCAACAACATGAAGGCTTAAAAACCACAATCTATAGATTTTGCGCAGACCCCTTGTACACATATATTCGGGATACGGCGTTAAAACAGTTTGGGGAAGGTCCACGTGAAAGTACCAAACTGACCAACACAGTCCAGACCCTAACCCCATTAAACACCCTTGGCATGAATGTCGATTGTGATCATCCATCCATTATCTTCCGCTTTATCCTCTACTAGGGTTGTGGGGTGGGGGCGGGGGGGGGGGTTCCCCATGCCCATGCAGGGGAGAAGGTTTCGGGCGCTGGGCAGACCCCATAATTCAATGCAAAGCCTTTCTGGATGAGCAAGAGCTGTGAAAGCTGCATAGCAATGCAAAAAGAAAACAATGCGAGGGCTCCTTTCTCTGTGAATTTTGCATGTTCTCCTCATGTCGGCTTAGATTTTTGTCCCAGTGTTCACTCTCGTTTTAATTTCCCGCTCCAAACACGGAGCAGATATAAACGCATCCACCCGTATAATCCATTCCAAATGTTTCCCTTTCAGCACCGACTAGAACCTTGACCCGCTCTCGGGTTAGATGAATGTTCCTGCAGGTCTCTGTGCTGAGCACCAGTGTGTGTGTGTGTGTGTGTGTGTGTGTTCCCTATACGAATTCACATTCCGATTACCACATTCAACATTAAATAAACTTGATCTTTAGGACCCTGCAGAGATTTATATACTGGTTACCATGGTAACCCTCCTTCTGACCCAGGTTCGGGACGGCCGCTGCCCCAAATGTAACGTGGTGGGTCCGGTACCGATGGTTTCTGCGGCTCGTGGTGGATTTCTCTCTTATAAAGGGCGCACACATTCATCAGGCCGCGCCGCTGCCGGTCCTCCCGTAGTTTTTATTCATTCATTATCTTCCGCTTTATCCTATATTAGTGTTGCGGGGGGGTTCCCTATACCCATCCAGGGGAGAACGTTTCGGGCGCTGGGCAGATAGACCCAGGACAGGGCGCCAATCCATCGCTGGGCACACACTCACTCACACAGACACACTCTAAACGGGGCAATTTTTGAGAATTCAATTGACTTGATCCATGATTTTGGACTTTGGGAGGAAACTGGAGAACCCGGAGGAAACCCACGCAGACATGGGGAGAACATGGAAACTCCACCCAGATGGGGATTCGAACCGGGAATCCCTAGTGCTGAGAGGCGAACGTGCCAACCACTAAGCCCCGTGCCGCTGAACCATGAACTCCTAAAACATAAAAACGGATGCCGTCCCGAATTCTAATGAGTGACTGGAGCCTGTCCCGTCCGAGCAGAACGAATCCCACCGGGAGAACGGGGGAGCGTAAACGATCCGGATCCCATTCCCAGCGCAGTCCTCATCGTTGTTTTCCGACGCCGTTGTTTGGGCGGTGGAGGCCCGGCACGTCCCGCTGTGCGTGCGTTAGTGTATAATGGGTAGTGGGTAACGTGTGCTCCATCTGTCCCTGCGGGAGGTGAAGGGGTGATTATCTCCCACATTTAAGCAATCTCCCATCCTTGAAGCAGGTGTTTAATGCCCCTCGCGGACGCCTCTGCCGTAGAAAAACCTCCTAAATTATCGAATCATGACATAACCTTCATACTAAAGAGGGCGGCCCGGGGAGGCAGCGCCGCTCTATTTGCGGCCCTATCTCTCGCCGCATGGCGGCACGGCGCGGCGCGCAGACGGAACCGCCAGATTAATTTTCCACACGTGACGCGATCGGCTGATAATTTGGGAAGCAAAATGCATATGTATGGGAAGAAATGAGGGGTGAGTCATCTACTGTGTGCATACTGATTTCGTTCCTTTGTACGCGTTCCGACGCACCGCTGCGGAGAACATGCAGAAGAAAGTTACAGATGTAGTTTTTTTTTTTTTTACTTTATTTTTTTTCCTTCCCCCACCCCCCACTGTGAACGCAAAAAAGAAGCGCCATGCTGTGTGCCAACCATCCCTCGCTGTGACATCATCGTGCACCGGCCGGATTCTTTTAGTGTGAAGAACACACACACACACACTCACACACACACTCACAATTACGTCTGAAAAGCAGATCTTGTTAGATTTGATGTAACTACTTTTTTTTTCTTTCTTTTTTTAAATTATACGGACACGGCGGAGTGAATTCGTGAGATAGATTGGGGGGTGGGGGTGGGGGTGGGGGGATGATTTGGTTGGTGAAATTGAAGGAAGAAGAAAAGCAGCAGATTTAATAAAGATATATTAATTCTGATAACGGGAGCAACTTGGCACTTAAGCAATTCCACAATCTCGTTGGAATAATAGTTTCGGTTGAATCGTGAAAGAGCGTGCTATGTGTTTGTGATAAATATTGGCATGTAAACGAAGGTTTAACGACTTCATGCCTGCAATAATAATTATAATCATATAGATTTCTTGATCAATACTATT
This sequence comes from Corydoras maculifer, assembly GCA_019802435.1. Classification (NCBI taxonomy): domain Eukaryota; kingdom Metazoa; phylum Chordata; class Actinopteri; order Siluriformes; family Callichthyidae; genus Corydoras; species Corydoras maculifer. The sequence continues at coordinate 955,276 of JAFMOD010000292.1, read as the reverse complement.
ATTTTTCTTAGGGCGGCACGGTGGCTTAGTGGTTTGGCATGTTCTCGTCTCAGCGCTGGGGATTACCGGTTCGAATCCCAATCTGGGTGGAGTTTCCATGTTCTCCCCGTGTCCGTGTGGGTTTCCTCCGGGTTCACCGGTTTCCTCCCACACTCCAAAAACATGAATCAAGGTCAATTGAGTTCTCCAAATTGCCCCATATAGAGTTAGCGATTGTATATATATATATATATATATATATATAGCGATTGTACGTTCTCCACTGGATGGGCATGGGGAACCCCCCGTGACCATAGAGGATAACGGAAGATCATTATCTTTTTTTGGGGGATTTTTTACTTATAATTGTGTGTGTGTGTGTGTGTGTGTGTGTTTGTACACACGTCACTATACAATCCACAGCATTGCCTTGATTACCACATTCAACATTTGATATGCTCTTTAGGACCCTGCAGAGATTTATTTACTGGTTACCATGGTAACGCTCCTTCTGACCCAGGTTCCGGACAGGTGCTACCCCAAATGTAACGTGGTGGGACTGAATGAGGGTCCGATTCTGATGGTTCCTGCGACTCGTGGTGGATTTCTCTCTTATAAAGGGCGCACATGTTCATCAGGCGGCGCCGCTGCTGTTCCTCCCGTAGTTTATCAACTCTAAACCATAGATCTGAAAGTTTGCCCTGCGTTGGAATTTTTAAGGTGTGTTTTTTGACCTCTCGCTGTGTGAGCACTGGGACAGGCTCCGGTACACCCCCGAACCTGATAAGCAGCTGAATTAATTAGTGATAATTGTGATATCTTGACAAAATGAACTGTGAACTCACAGATTTTACAAACATTAAAATGGATGCCGTGCCAAATTCGAATGAATAACCCGTGCTCATCCCGTCCGAACAGACTGAATCCCACGGGGAGAAAGGGGGAGGGCGACGATCCGAATCCCATACGGCCGTGCAGGCCCGGCGTGGTTCTCATCACGCCGCGTCATCGGACAGAAACGCATTCACACAGTCATCTGGATTTCGTCACCCCCCGCCGTGGAGGTGACGCAGGCCACCGAGAGTCACGAAACATGGGATTTAAGTGAAGGAGATCATGTGACCCATATAGGAAAACAACCCCCCCCCAGCGGCCCGTCCACATGCCAACTTCACAGACGGAATTACATAAACGCCGCGCAGCTTCGGATGGCGCGTTGCGCCTCTTCGCAACTTTCGAGGTCAATTTGAATTACAAATTCAGACAAATAAGGGTGAAGCGTCCCAAAGGCGCTAATTAATAATTCATCAAATATCCTCAGAGCTGATTGGAGTCTGTGTCGGTGGGCCGCACCACCTTGCTCGCAAAGTCTGTTTGAATTAACGTCAGTGTTAAAATATTACAGCGCTGAATGTGGCGTTTAAAACACACACACACACACACACACACACATTGTTTGACGGCGTTGGTTTGAGTTTGGTTTGAGTTTTTCTGACACCGTGTACACAATGTGTGGACGTACGGCAGCTTTAGAACGTTCTCCTCAAACTCCGTGTTCTATTCATCATTGTTATTTTTATCTTCCGCTTTATTCTCTATTAGGGTTGGGGGGGGGGGGGGTTCACCATGCCCATCCAGGGGGGGGGTTCCCCATGCCCATCCAGGGGAGAAGATCTTGGGCGCTGGGCAGAAGGCCAATCCATCACTGGGCACACACTCACTCACACACTCTACATGGGGCAATTTGGAGAACTCAATTGACTTGTTTCATGTTTTTGGACTGTGGGAGGTAACCGGAGAACCCGGAGGAAACCCACGCAGACACGGGGAGAACATGGAAACTCCACCCAGATGGGGATTTGAACCGGAAATCCCTAGTGCTGAGAGGAGAACATGCTAAACCACTAAGCCACCGTGCCGCCCCGTGTTCTATTCGTTAACTGAAAGCAGATTTAATACAGAACACAGACGGTGACTATTAAATTAAATATTGAATTAACGAACCTATCGCCATTAATTAGTTGTATATACATTGTGGGCGGCACGGTGGCGTAGTGGTCGGCATGTCCTCCTCCCAGCCCTGGGAATCCAGGTTCGAATCCTGATCTGGGCGGAGTTGCCATGGTTTCCGCGTGTCCGTAGCGTTTTCTCCGGGTTCTCCGGTTGCCTTCCACAGTCCAAAAACATAGATTCAAGGTGAATTGGCTGCTCCAAATTGCCCCATCTAAAATCGCCACTATATGGTGTGTGTTTATTGATAGATTGTCGCCTGGGTGTATCTGCCCAGTGCCCAAAACGTTCTCCCCCACAACCCCAGTCTCTTTTAGTAGGATTGAGCAGAACAGGATGTAATGTATCTGCATTTGTTCATTTAAATAATGACTCTTAATTATTCAATTATCCTAAATGAACCTGAAAACACAATTCTCAGGCTCTAATAGTTTCGACGTCATAAATGCAGCATCAGGAAGCCGCATTGGACCTGCCCCCCCCCCCCCCTCCTGAGGTCATAACTCTCTGACAATTCAAATAATGGACCGTACTTATTTTTAACCATGTTATTTTTTATGGACAGGCCGCCGACTTTGAAGCTCAATTACAAACCCGACTTTGTAATGCAATCCTCCGCCCACTCCACGGTCTGCCGTCCATTCTGACTGGTTGATGTCAGCGACTGAAGGACTCACTTTAATACACGCACCCACTCTTACACAATACATGAAAGAGGAATCGTGGGATACATAATAAAAGCATAAAGCAGACGCTGTGTTTTTAAAGCATGAGTAAATAAAACGGGAGCGTGGTACCGGTTGTCTATCACAAGGTTCATCTGGATGTGCGATGGGATTTTTTAATATCACAGCGCAAAAAAAAAAAAAAAAAAGAATATATATATATATATATATATGGCGGCACGGTGGCTTAGTGGTTTAGCATGTTCTCCTCTCAGCACTAGGGATTCCCGGTTCGAATCCCCATCTGGGTGGAGTTTCCATGTTCTCCCTGTGTCCACGTGGGTTTCCTCCGGGTTCTCCGGTTTCCTCCCACAGTCCAAAAACATGGAGCAAGTCAATTGAATTCTCAAAATTGCCCCATATAGAGTGTGTCTGTGTGAGTAAGTGTGTGCCCAGCGATATATTGGCGCCCTGTCCTGGGTCTATCTGCCCACCGCCCGAGACGTTCTCCCCTGGATGGGCATGGGGAACCCCACCACGACCCTAATAGAGGATAAAGCGGGAGATAATGAATGAATGAATATATATATATATATATATATATATATATATATATATATATATATATATATATATATATATATATATATATATATATATATATATATATACTGTATAGTGTTTTTGTGTGTGTGTGTGTGTGTGTGTGTGTGTGTGTGTGTGTGTGTGTGTGTGAATTTATGAATGCAAAAAAGAAGGTTGATCATACGGCAGGGTAGATGTGTACGGACAGGCCTCCTGTGGAGGGAGTGAATTATACATGCAGCCTCGTCATGGTTGTTCCATTGATGTTGAGGGATCGATATCTACAGCTGGATTACTTCTGAACATGTACATTTCGTTAAAAAGGCAACGATGAACAGTTTATCCCAGGCCATTAGGAGGCGCCCTGCTCTGACCTAAGTATCCTCCTTCATCACCCCAGCAACCGGCATGTCCTCCTGACCTCGTTGTCTTTCCTCTTCTCCACCTGCATCCCTCTGCCGGTTGCATGCCACCTTTAATCATAACTTCTATAAGCAGCTCGCTATTCCCCATAGGGGGCGCCACAGAGGACTTTCTTTCTCCATCTCCTTCAGCACGATCAACACTATCCTCCATCATCAACCCAACTACCTGCAATAATATACCTCCTCCTGCCTGGTGGCTCCATCATCAGCATCCTCCTGCCGACGCAAACCTCATCCCTCCTATGGTCACCAAAACGTTCTACCTATCCCGTCCCTCCAATAATCAAACCCAATATTGATTTGGTGCATCATCCCTCCCACTTCCAGCTCCTTCTTCTTCTTTTTGGTCAGAGTTATCATCTCTAAGCCTTCACTCTATTGGGGTTCTGACCATTGGAGAACCGAGTAACCAGTTTGTACTGCAGTCCACAAACAGATGGACTACAGAATGGAATTGCAGAACTACAAATTCCATCTCTACAGGAAGTGGAGCACCGAGGTCAATGAGCTTTATGTTCACTACGATTCACGAATGCAGATTATAATCGATTGTTTTTGAAACGTTAACCTCGGTCTAAGCTTCTGGAGGAGTTCAACCAGCGACCGTTTTTTAAAAAGCGTCGCCGTTTGGTTCCGCGCTTTCAGCTCAACTGCACTTAGCACAATGAGGCGGCTCGTCTGAACGCTCGGCGCTAAGCCGCGGTGGATAACAGCCTTCTGCAGATGGTTCATTTCAGTTCTCAAGTAATTGCTGATATTTTTTCAGACCCTCTTACAACCTGCCGCCGCCTCCCTCCTTTCATGTTCGGTGCCAGCTTGAAACACCGCCTCTTATAAAACATCCAATTTGCAAGATGTCTCTGTCTCCGTACTCCTCCTGTCCTCAAAAAAAACAATGTGTCACTCAGCCGCCGCCGCCGCCGCCACGCTAGTTCAGATTCAAAGCATGCGACTCTTCAGAGGAAGACTCTCACTTTCATTCACGTCCTGCCTCCGAGGACTGGCAGCCGCGCTCGGCCCGCCGGTCCATCCACTCCCGGCCAACGCGCCCACCGACTCGTGGTTAAGCTCGTTGCCCGGTCCTGTGCTGGCCCTATCCCGCCCACTCACGTCCACCGTTGTGGCGTTTGGTGCAAGGTCGTCGTAGTAATTGCATTAATATGGAGATGGATTGAGTCCTGTTGACTTGGAGCCAAGTCATTTGTTTTGGAGACGCCCCAGATGCGATGAGGCCGTTTTTTTGGGGGGGGCTGAATGAAACAGATGCTTTGTGCCCGGACGGCGCTCCCATCATTCACCGATGACGCGAGCTGAATACGTTTTGCAGTCTCGGTGCCATCACGATTCGTGGATCCCAACAAACACGCTCGTCCCGCCTCAACTGGACTGCGTTTTACCCTTTAAATGCCGGCCAAGGCTCCGCCCGCTTGGAAAATGAGTCGATTGTCGGAATTATGTTGCTCCGCCGATCAAAGCCTGATTCTTTAATTCCAAACTTAATCTAAAAACGACGAGACGTTGATTTATGTCGCCGTCTTTTCTCAGTGTGCCTAAAAACGCTGGAAAGGAAATAGAGTGGAAATGAAGATCCACAGGCGGCGCGATGGCTCAGTGGGAAACACAGTTGCCACCAGCCACAGGATTCCGAGTTCACTTCTCAGAAAAGAAGTTCTGTGCGCAGTGTGTACGTTCTCCCCGTGACGTTGTGGTTCCTCCCTGGAGTTCGGATGTTCTGCTGAAAGTCTGAAGGCATGTGTCGGGTTGACTCTGTGGGGAAACTGCGCTGTGATGGACCGGCCATGGACCAGGTTGCATCCCGCATTTCATCATAACTTTTAGAAGTAGCTTGCTATTCCCGTTAGGGGGTGCCACAGAGGACTTTTGTTCTCCATCTCGCTGTAGCCTCACTATCCTGCCTCGTCAACTCAACCTCTACATCAATAAACCTCCTCCTGCCTGGTGGCTCCATCATCAGCATCTCCAAGCCTCACCACCTTAGACATCCTCCCTGTTCCTTACTATCCTTTTTGGTCAAGGCAACCTGGGTGTTGGTACTCCCGTACTCCATCCATTAACCTCCTCCTGCCTTTTGGCTCCATCCACAAGATCCTTCTGAAGATAGAAACATCACCAAACCACCTCAGTCTCACTTTCCTAACTTTGCCTCCAAAACGTCCTACCTGCGCCTCACCATACCGCTTTGTCAACCCAAGCATCTCTAAACCTCCACCTGCCTGGTGGCTCCATCCACAGCATCCTTTTGTTAATATAAACCTTCTTTCTCATATGTACATCTCCAAACCCCCAAAACACCTCCGCTGTGCCTCACCATCCTCCCTCCTTCGTCAATCCAACCACCTGCATGTCCTCCTTCACCCCATCCATCAACAGCCTCCTCTGGCCTGGTGGCTCCATCGTCAGCATGAGGTGGTGTACAGAGGAGGGATGAGGTTTCTACTGGCGGAAAAGGATGCTGACTTTGCCTCCAAAACTTCCGACCTGTCCCGTCCCTCTATTAAACTCGTATCCTAAATCTTGTCCATCGTCTTCGCCCAGATACCCCTCCATCTCAGATCACCTCTACGGCTCTGCTCCATCCACTCCACCCTGCTGACACTTTCTTCCTCACCTCTCCACCGCATGCTCCGTGACATTGTAAATCGGATTCTTCGACCCACGCCTTGGTAAAGATGAAGATTAAGGTTTTGCATTATGCTCGGAACCCTGCTTATACAGAACCATGTTCCAAGGCTGATCTCTCTCAACAGGATCTACAGCTGCTCTCATCTTTCAGCAATCCGGCGTTTCAAGCCATTAGTGACCTTCGTCTTATTACATCGCATCGGTTCAGCGGAGGCTTATTTAAGCCGTAAATACTGTGGCACTCGCGCTGACACGGCAATTTCCCATCTTCGGGTTTTTTCTAAAAATAACCCGGATGATTGTGAGGGTCACACCTGAATATGTGTAACAAAAGATTCTCTCGCTTGTCTGTAACTTGTAACGTCTTCAAAACCTCCGTCTAAAAGTTCCACCGGACGCCGAAACATCCAACACGAATCCTTTGTAACGTCAAAGTTACCTCATCAAGAACGAGGGGTCGGAACGTCAGCTTCCAGATGTGCGAGGCTGATGGAGACGGATCCCAGGAGACTTGTAAACGTAATTACAGCCAAATGTGGTTTGACCCAAAGTATTGACCCGCTGGGGCGAATATTAATGCGCCCAGCAACCGCCTGTGTTTGCTTTAATTAAGCTCTGTGTCAGAGAGACGCTATAAATTCCATTTAGAACACATTCAATGTTCTAGTGTGTTACACAGTTATGTAAATCAAATGTCTTAAACCCGCAGCGCTTTAATTAGTAATGGTAATTGAATTTGCCAGAACCCGAGGTGCTGTGGTTACACTCACACCTCAACCGCAAATCCAATTCCCAAACGAGAACCTTTAAATGAGAAGTTTGCATGTTCTCCCTGTATTTTCCACTATTTAGAGAACGGGCAAGTTAGTTCATTTAAGTTCCTCAAGTTGACTATGAGGGCGGCGCTGTGGCGTAATGGTTAGCACGTTCTCTCAGTTCTGGGGATCCAGATTGGAATCCAGATCTGGGTGGAGTTTCCAGGTTCACCCCCAACCTTTTTGAACCAGGTTTGAACCCACAACCTTTGGATTGATAGCCCAACACCCTTCCCACTGAGCTACCATGTCCTCAATCATACAAAAAACTACCCATGAGGACCATAGCACTTTTATATTTTGATTAGAACCTCCATCTCTAACCCGTGCTACATTATGAGGTCACTGCTGTCCTGTAAACTTTATTCTATTTATGTTATATTAGATTATATAAGATTATATCAGATTATATAAGAGGTGTTAACTTGTGTTTTTGCATTTATAATTTTGTTTTATTTTAAAAGTTAGGAAGGGAAGTATGTTTAAAGGTCTCGCACGCATGCGTATTCGAATCCGTCATATGAAATGTATAAATCTGGAAGATTTCCATGTGTGAACGTGAAGCGATGTAATTACCTCCCACCTGCCAAAACTTCACCGATCGCCGGATCGCTGCTTTAAATTAGCCCTAGGTGTGAATGAGGGGGAATCAACTTGCATTCCATTTCATTATACGTCTCTGTATCCAGGGTTCCAAAGATAAACCCAGCACCTGGCTCACTGGCAGCCAATAAATTCGATGAGAACGTCTTGATGGGCAACAAACATGTCCGATATTTACATCGAACAGGATCAGTGTGGTATACTGTACAGATGGACTTTGTAGTTCTATAATTCCATTCTGTAGTCCATCTGCTTGTACATACCGTGTACTCTGTTCTCTAATGCTCAGAACCCCAAATAGTACCACCATGGAGCAGGGATTATTTGGTTTGATGGGTGCATTGTTCCTATCCCAGCAGTGTCACTGAGGTGATTAAATAAAAGTACTACACTAAACCCCCCCACCGCATCGGTGACACTGCAGAACTGACAACAAACAATCCACCACCCAAATGATACCTGTTCTGTGATTGTCCTGACCAACAGAGAACAGAGAACCAACAGAAAACCCAATGAACCACAGTCTGTAATTGTAAAACTATAAAGTCCATCTATACGATAAGTATAGAACTAGATAATGGAGCAAGCAGGGGGCGTGGCTAAACGTTTAACTGGTTCTGTATGACCTGTCAGGGTTTTGACCCCTAAGTAACGAGGCAAAGGGGTCTAACGAAGCACGTAGACAGACATTTGGACTACAGTTTGTAATTGTAGAAGTAAAGAGTGGCAGGTGGAGCTGATATAACGGATTAGTGCTGGGTTTAAAAGTATTGTATGTACATTTTATGGCGTCCGGATCCGTATCGCAGATGGATTCAGCCTCTGAGGGCTGTATCGTTTCGTATTGAGGCCTGTGAGGAGAAGAACTTGGGAGCTTTTTATAATGATTACTGCGGGGGGGAAAAAAGCCCATTTCTATTTGGATATGTCATCCAGAGTAGGTCAAACATTTTTCAAAGCGCTATAAAGAGCAAGAGTAATGAGTCCGTGATGAACCGGTGTCATGCCCCTAAAGTAGATTTAGATCTAATTTACTGATCGAATAAAAATTTACAGGCCACATTTAGCACCGCCTTGTTTTAGGGCCTCACCGAAAACCAGCCTGCGCCGTGCGGAGTGCATTCTCTTTATAGACGGCGCCGTCACCAAAGGTTTACACACTTCTCTTTCTGGCTCACAAGATTTACACAACTGTCAATTATAGGTTCCCCATATACGCCACCTAATCTGGAACCGCGGTCAGAAGTAAAACAGCGACAGAACTGGATATTTGTTTCGGAATCCGCAATTAAATCCAGACGAATCCTGCTCCGCACCGCCTCGTCTGCGGGTCCTTCAGCTTCGCATCCACCGCCTACTATAGTTATAGATGAACACGCAGAGGTTTGTGAAGGGTTATATACGATGAGGACGTGTCGGCGTGTCATGATGACCTTATTCATGGGCGTGTTTTGGGCGTCATGTGCAAAGATCCCTCTAAGAGTCAAAGTGCGCTCTGACTTTGGTGGGTTGCTATTTGGGCGGTGCAGCTACCTGGACTCCGTGGCGCTGGATACCCAGCTACCTGCATTGATGATTCAACAGCGAGATAGTGAGCCACGTCGGAAGAGGTTGTTTCCAGTCGGCGGCACGTCTGTGATAGCAATAGGCCAAAAATGTACCTGGCCACGCTCATCGCGGGGGATATATCCACACGCAGCGTTGCTATTTAAACGACAATGGATAGAAGGCATTAGACTGGACTAGACTGTTGGCGATGGGCGTGGCCGTCTGGAAATGAGGCATGTTCAGGGAAATTCCTGGCCTATTGCAATCACAGACTGAAAAACGACCTCTCCAGACGACGGTCGCTATCAACACGGGAGATATATTCTCACGCAGAGTTGCTATTTAAACGCCAATGGATAGAAGGCGTGAGTATAGACCGCAGGCGGGGTGTAAGATAGGGTCCATTGCATCACGTTCTGTGCTGGATGGCCGTCTATTATTGGAACCTTCAGCAGGTGTGTCAATGACGTTCCCCATGCCCTCGGTTCCGCCTCCCTTCCCGAGTGACCTCAATCTGCTGACACGCCGGCGATGTTTGTAGATGTATTCAGCGACTAATGAGCCGTGAGTCCAATCGTTTTCTTAGGATTCGACAGAACGGCAATCGGAACCCCGACCCAGACAGGAATCAATCACGGCCGTGGCAGCTGACGCCGGAAAATAATCTCCCGTTAGCACAACTCTTAGAACGCCATTGACGCGACGGCGTTACGTCTTCATCGCGCTCCTGGGTGAAGCACAGCAGTGCAGACATCTGGCAACGGGACGAGAAGGACAGCTGCCATTCCCCGGGACGGCGTTCGGAAAGTTCGCTTTCGCGGCCGCGCATGAAAACGCGCGAGTACACCTGGATCCGGCGCACGCCACTAAAAATGTTGCGAGCTGTCGTCAGAACCGCGAAAGATAAACTGGGTCTGGCAGTTAATTATCCGCACCTATCAACCAGCCAATAAAGTGTGAACTTTAAAGTATTTATCGGGGAAGTCGCATCCGAGAGGCTGCCGGTTGGTCGGGCGCCAGCTTTGCGTGTACGCAGATCCGGATCGCTTCGACGGGATGTAATGTTGCTATAAATATTTGCCGTGGAATTATTGGGCTGTCATTAAAATACGGTACATCAAAGAACCCCCGTGAGTGTTCCGCTCAAGACTGTAGCTTCTAAAGGAGACGTGGCTGACAGATGGGGTTCCGCTGATGGCTTTGTCGTGCTATTTTAGTATAAGAACATCCATCCATCCATCCATCCATCCACTATTCTCCATATAATCCTATACTAGGATCATGGAGGGGTTCCACATGCAAATCCAGGGAGGAACTTTTCGGGTGCTGGGCAGGTACACCCAAGATGGAGCTTGCCAACAACCCAATTGGTTTTTCTGTGTTTAAATAAATCCATTAGCACTTGAAGGTACCAAGGTGGCTCCTTGAGGAAGACCCTCAGCCCTGGTTTCTTTAGGACGGCTGGGTTGGTGCATTGAGGGCAGCATGGTGGCTTAGTGGTTAGCATGTTCTCCTCTCAGCTCTAGGGATTCCCGGTTCGAATCCCAGTCTGGGTGGAGTTTCCATGTTCTCCCCGTGTCTGCGTGGGTTTATTCCGGGTTCTCCGGTTTCCTCCCACAGTCCAAAAACAGGGATCAAGTCAATTGAATTCTCCAAATTGCCCCATATAGAGTGTGTCTGTGTGAGTGAGAGTGTGTCCAGTGATGGATTAGCATTCTGTCCTGGGTGTATCTCCCCTGGATGGGTATGGGGAAACCCTCTGCAACCCTAATAGAGGATAAAGCGGAAGATAATGGATGGATTGGTGCATTGGTGCTCTGACCCACCTACCATCAAGTTGGGAAACTTGTCAGTCCCTCTGCTCTTTTGGCTTTTTCTGAATGACCTCACGGCAGAACCCGAGAACCGAGCATATATTTATTTTTAGTTGATTTGAAGAATAACCACCTGACCCGCACGCCGCACAGCCTTTTGATCTTTTGAGAACCTTCAGGCCTCCAACACTTTTACATTGGAGGGTTCAGGGACGGCTCCTTTCTTGTGTTGGAGTTTCGGAGTTTCACAACATTGATCTGCGCCGACTTTTTTTTCGCGGAAGTTCTCCCGGAGAACTCTCTCATGGCTTTGCTTTTCACCGCAGCATGATGGTTCCTCACAGAAGGCCCTCAGTGGATTCTCAGACTCAGTAGTTGTTTATGGCCTTGCGAGGCAGCGACTGAGGCTTCTTTACATTCCCTGAATCCTTTTCACGGCATTATCTTCAGTCGACGGTATGAGACCGAGTCTTACATTCAGAAGGTCTCTTTTGAACGCAGTTTGACTCAAAGTGCTAATTCATGACCCAGCTTCGCTTAGAAAGACCGAGCCAGGGGAACGTCGAGGGACTGCGTTGGGTTCTACCCAAGTGCCGAGTCTGGGGGCCGCCGCGTGATCGTAAATAGACGGTATAAGTGTTTCATTTTCTGAATAAGCTGGGTGTTCTACCTTAGCAGCTCTTTGTTTCTCAATGTCAGAATGAAGAATAAACGTTAAAGAGAACGACCGTGAGATGTGATTGATGTGGGGGTGGGGAGCACGACGCAGAATCAAACCCTGGCTTCATGCACTCCGGCTATTCGGACGACTATAGAATCGATAGGTTCTGTAATGCAGTTGGGCTTGAGAATGTGAGAACGTGAGACCGATCAAAAACCAAGCCATTTTGGGGGAACATTTGGGGGTCAAGGTTTAGGATATGAGCATTTAGCATGTTCTCCTCTCAGTGCTAGGGATTCCTGCTTTGAATCCCAATCTGGGTGGAGTTTCCATGTCCTCCCCGATCAACTTTGGTTTCCTCCGGGTTCTCTGGTTTCCTCCCACAGTCCAAAAACATGGATCAAGGTGAATTAAATTCTCCAAATTGCAGTGTTTGGAGTGTGCACTCCAAATAGAGTGTGTCTGTCTGTATGAGTGAGTGTGTGCCCAGCGATAGATTGCCCCCCTGTCCTGGGTGTATTTGCCCAGTGCCCGAAATGTTCTCCCCTGGGCATGGGAACCCCCGTCCCAAACCTAGTACAGGATAAAGTTTAATAATAATAGATGGATGGATGGGTTATCGACCTGGCTTGACGGGACTGTTTGAGCACACGACGCCCCCGTGATTCTGTGTGGCCATCGGCAGTATTGCGCTGTGAGTCACGCTGTTATATACTAGACCTAGCGGCGTGCTGTAAGTCGCATTACATGCTGTTCAGCACATGGGCACCGGGGGCGCTACACCGTGCTTGCTCTTTGCTCCACTACAAAATTGGATGAACCACAGGTGGCGCTCTATTAGAGGAGAGGCTGGGACCTGGACTCAGTAGCTGTGCTGACTGCACTGAAACACTAGGGGGAGCAGCATGTTATTGATCCTCTGTAGGTTTGCAGGCTTTGGAAACAATAGTAGAATCCTTTCCTTTTGATCCGTTTAAGCTAGGGTTTGGTATGTTCTCCCTTGGTTTCCATGGTTACCCCGTATCCCTTGATTTCCAACCGTATGCCATTTAATCTACAAATCTGTGTAAATGTGATGGTGCCACTTGACTCCTCATTTTCGGGGTGGGGGGGAAAGCGATCACCCTGTTCACGTCTGCGGGACTCTGAACGCGGCGCCTCGGTGTCATGGATACAAACCCGCAAACACAGAGATGACCTCCGATAATCACTTCCTACGCGGGAAAATTGCATGTCAGAATCTCATGAATTTGGATTATGCTATTAAAAAACCTCAAAACGGGCTGAATAATTCAGCGAGGAAATTACCGGCATCTTCCCTCTGTGCGCCGCCGCCGCGCTCCCAGAGTGATGTTCCAGTCACCGGAAATTCAAGAACCGCGTTTGAGCGCCGCGCGAGTCGAGAGGAGAATTATTTTGTTTTCGGTAATTTCTGATTTTGTTATTACAGGCATCAGTTTTGCAGATTGGAAACACGTGGGTTCTGCCGTCACCCTCGCAGCATTAAGGTTTTATTCCGGGGGGACGGGGTGGGGTGGGGTGGGGTGGGGCGGGGCAGGGCGGGGCATGAAGTTCCTCCATAAGTCTGAGTCAGCTGAACTGAGATGTGAATGTGAGGTCAGACACCGATGTTGGACCACAGCAGTGCTTTCTTATTCTTTATTTTCTGCATTTGTTGATTTGTTTTAATTTGTTGTAATTTTTTACTCTATTCATTTCTTCTCCTTTTTTATTTTTTCTTTCCTTTCTGTATTTTCTTTTTTTCTTTCTCTTCTTACATTTCTTTTTCTTTTTTTTCTTTCTTTTATTCCTCTTTCTTTTTATTGCCTTTATTTACATTCTTCTTTCAATTCTACTTTTTTTTTTCTTTTTCTTGCTTTATTTTATTTTATTTCTTTTCTTTTCTTTCTTTCTTTTTAAATTTTTTTTAAAAACTTTTTTCTTTCTTTCTTTTTTTTTCTTTCATTTTCTTTCTTTCTTTTTTTTTTGTCATTTCTTTTTCTTTTTTCTTTATTTTTTCTGTATATTTTATTTTTTCTTTTCTCTTTTTTTTTTACCTCTTTTTTTCACCACCACGCCCCTCACTGAACAGCTGTTTTATTTCTCTAGTATAAAGTCAGTGGATTGCAATTGTATCTGATGGAGTGCAACACAGTATCACATATCTTTTTTTTGGGGGGTGGGGGTAGGGGGTGCTGTTGCAGGACCCATCGAGTCCTTTAATCCGTTATAGCTCCGCCACGCAGAGGGTGAACTGAGACCTCTAGCAAAAACCCATACAGTCCAACGTGCACCTGTCATCACAGCATCCGGTCAGTTGCTGCTCCTTTGCAGGACGGGTTCCCCCCCCAAAAAAAAAGCCAGCTCAGTCTCGAGTGTGAGCCTCACGTCCGATAAAAGCACGCGGCGCAGACTTTAGCTGCCAAACGAATTAATTAGCGCATCTGTGACATCACTGTGCTGTTTCCGGGGAGACTGAATGCACCTGAGCATCACGTCTACCTTCCCTTTTATCTTTCCCATTTTAATAATTAACTGTGGAATTTTAATCACCACTGCACAAGAATGTTACCACCAGCCCCCCCCCCCCCCCCCCCCCCCCCCCCCCCCCCCCTCATCCAGCCCCACCACCAGCTCCCATGACAGACTTTATAAAGTACGAGGAGGGTTGCACTATTCTGCTGATC
>JAFMOD010000292.1:856029-869048 GCA_019802435.1 Corydoras maculifer | reverse complement strand
TCATTCATCTACCAATCACCCACCGTCTGTCAATCTACCCATCATCCATTCATTTATTCACTAACAATTCACCATCCATCCAACAACCCATTCATCCATTCATCTTCCTACTCATACATGTCATCCATCCATTCATCCATCCGACAATTAATATATCCATCCATATACTAACATCCCAATCCTCATCCATTCATTCATACAATAGCAATCCATCGGTGAGGCCGGTCCTCGCCGCGGTTGTGAAGGCGGCGGTTGTGTTGCGAGGCACAGTGATGGAGGTTGTGCGAGTGCACCTGCGGTACAGAGTGCTTCTTTCACATGTGCTCGACTTTCAGCAGATTTATTCAGCTATTATTAAACCGGCAGCTCGGCGGCTGCAGCGCCTCGTCATGTGAAAAATGACACGGACGTGACGGCAGCCATCATCAGGAGAACCAGGAGAACCGACCGCCGCGAGAGTTAACGTCCTCACCGACAACTTAGAAGATTAGACACAGAGGATCCAGACGTGGTCCGTCCGTCCGTCTGTCTGTCTGTCTGATTTAATGTCATTCTATCTATTCATCTGTCTGTCTGTCCGTCCGTCCATCTTTCTGCCTGTCGGTCTGTCTGTCTGTCTTATTGCCTATCTAACTAGTCAGCCGTCTTTCTGTCTGCCTGTCTTTTCATGTCTTTATCTTTTACTGTCTTTCCACGTTTCTGTCTGTCTGACTCTCTTTTCGTCGGTCTGTCTATCTATTCGTCTGTCTGTCTGATTGTTTCTCCCTCTGTCTGTCTGTCTGTCCGTCTGTCTGTTTTAATGTCATTCTATCTATTTATCTGTCTGTCTGTCTTTCTGTCTGTCTGTCTGCTTTAATGTCATTCTATCTATTTATCTGTCTGTCTGTCTGTCTGTCTGTCTGCTTTAATGTCATTCTATCTATTCATCTGTCTCTCTGTCTGTCTGATTGTTTCTCTCTCTGTCTGTCTGTCTGTCGTCTGTCTGTCTGTCTGTCTGCTTTAATGTCATTCTATCTATTCATCTGTCTGTCTGTCTGTCTGATTGTTTCTCTCTCTGTCTGTCTGTCTGTCTNATCCATTCATCTTCCTCTTCATCCATCCAAAACACATCATCCACTCATTCATCTACCAAACACCCACCATCTGTCAATCGACCCATCATCCATTCATTTATTCACTACCAATTCACCATCCATCCAACAACCCATTCATCCATCTTTTCATACATCCATCTAACGAAACATCCAGTAACAACCCATTCATCCATTCATCTTCCTATTCCTCCATCCAAAACACGTCATCCATTCATTCATCTACCAACCACCCACCATCTGTCAATCTACCCATCATCCATTCATTTATTCACTAACAATTCACCATCCATCCAACAACCCATTCATCCATTTATCTTCCTATTCATCCATCCAAAACACGTCATCCATTCATTCATCTACCAATCACCCACCGTCTGTCAATCTACCCATCATCCATTCATTTATTCACTAACAATTCACCATCCATCCAACAACCCATTCATCCATTCATCTTCCTACTCATACATGTCATCCATCCATTCATCCATCCGACAATTAATATATCCATCCATATACTAACATCCCAATCCTCATCCATTCATTCATACAATAGCAATCCATCGGTGAGNTTGTTTCTCTCTCTGTCTGTCCGTCTGTCTGCTTTAATGTCATTCTATCTATTCATCTGTCTGTCTGTCTGTCTGTCTGATTGTTTCTCTCTCTGTCTGTCTGTCTGTCTGTCTGCTTTAATGTCATTCTATCTATTCATCTGTCTGTCTGTCTGTCTGATTGTTTCTCCCTCTGTCTGTCTGTCCGTCTGTCTGTCTGCTTTAATGTCATTTTATCTATTCATCTGTCTGTCTGTCTGTCTGATTGTTTCTCCCTCTGTCTGTCTGTCCGTCTGTCTGTCTATCCGTCTGTCTGTCTGCTTTTATGTCATTCTATCTATTCATCTGTCTGTCTGTCTTATTGTCTATTGCCTATAACTAGTCAGCTGTCTTTCTGTCTGCCTGTCTTTTCATGTCTTTATCTGTCTCTCTGTCTTTCCACGTTTCTGTCAGTCTGTCTCTCTGATAGTCTGTCTGTCTGTCTGTCTATCTATTCATGTGTCTGTCTGTCTGATTGTTTCTTTCACTCTCTGTTTCTCTGTTTCTCTGTCCATCTGTCTGTCTGCGTTAATGTCATTCTATCTGTTAATCTGTCTTATCTTTCCACACGTCTGTCTGTCTGTCTGTCTGTCTATCTCTCTGATAGATTGTCTGTCTGTCTGTCTATTAATGTGTCTGTCTCTCTGTCTGTCTGTCGTTTTCGGTTCACTGTGGTAATTATCAGCGTGTAAAACAGTCGTTGGTCTGTTTGGTTTCTGCTCGATTCCAGACGTCTGCGTGGGGCGCCCGCTGTCCCAGGTAAGAGTAGCGCCACCTGCAGTCCGGTTTGGGATGTGCGGTCTGTTGCCCTGCATTCCTTTTATATTGTTATGGTTATCTTCATTTTAATATTCATATAATGAATCTGCATGTGGTTTATAATTCCTCTCTCGCCACGGCAACAGCCTGGGCCAATCCCGAGGCGCGTTCTATAAGCCGCGGGGGGCGCGGGCGCGGTTCGGGCTGAGCCGTAAGACGAGGTGACGCGGTTCTGAGGTTGGAACCGACCCGCCGTGCCGCTCGCGCCTCTGTCATCTGTCTCTCTGTAAAACGAACCCGTCCGCCGCGGCGGCGTGCAATTTGTCAGCCGCCGGAGTGAATGTTTTTCAGACGTCTCACCGAAACCTTCACAGAGCGCCGCCCACGTCTTTCACTCCATCCGTCTCCTAATAAAACCTTTTAGACCCTGATTACAGACCCGGCTCTAATGAGACTCGGCGTCTTAATTGCGCTCTCTGAGGATAAGAGGCCGCAAAGTGTGTTTTTGACGTGCAACACAGAAGCGTGGCGGTTAGGTCTGTTCGCCGCTTATTACGGCCGGCGGCGTGCGGGACGCCGTTCAGAAGGGAGATTCGGGTGATGCCCTTCACTCGGCGTTCTGAATATTAAAGGGCCGATATGTGGGACTCCACAGCGAACGGGTTTCAGATCCGGCGTGGTGTTGGAGTTGCGTTGGTCGGTTATATAATGTATAATGATTCTGTCAGGAAATAAACGATCCTTTAAACAGCCGTAATAAAGTTTCTCTTCCAAATGGTTCATTAGACTGAATAATACGTACGGGCCACCTGTCCCGAGTTTTCAGGCGGCTGCTGCTGCCTCCGCCGCCGCCGCCGCCCTCTGTTATTCTGCGCCTGTGATTGATGATAATAACATAATAATCGGATGGGAATTCAACAAACTCGGTCTGTTTTTTTTTAATAAATTAATAAAACGCTTTAACCGGGTCACAATATGTTATTAATAGCGGGTTTGCGCTTGTTTACAAATCTCGCATCCGTTTGGTGCAACTTGTCAGAAGTGAATGCGTTTCCGGATCGGCTCAGCTTCACGCCGGATGCCCCTCCCGCCGTCGCCCTCGGGTTCGAGGCCGGCCGTTCAGGTTCTCCGACAGGTCCGCCCCTCACGGCTTTGAAGACGTGGGATCTCAGCTTTATTATTTTTTTTCACAGAAAGCCCTCAGAGGCACGAGGAGGACCTGAGTTTGCATCAGCTGGGATTCGAACCCGAGACCCTCTTGTTATGGGGTGGAGGTGCAAACTGCTGCATCCATTTATTGTTTTTATTATGGCTGTTCCCTCCACATTGAGAAGCCCTGGGAGGTTTGACCCTCTGCTGCCTCTAAATTCTCATAAATTCTCATCATTATGCTCTTCTGGCTGTTCCCACCAGGGGGCGCTAGATTTAGAAGCCATGCATATTTAACCTGGTGCAGTTTCACAGAAAGCCGTACTTTTCCGTCGTTGCGATATCGAAACCACACTCAGTTTGTTGGTTTATTTTTCAAGGCACGGTGGCTTAGGATCCCCGGTTCGAATCCCTAAATGGGTGGAGTTCCCATGTTCTCCCCGTGTCCGCGTGGGTTTCCTCCGGGTTCTCCGGTTTCCTCCCACAGTCCAAAAACATGGATCAAGGTCAATCGAATCCTCCAGATTGCCCCATATAGAGTGTGTCTATGTCCAGTGATGGATTGGCACCCTGTCCTGGATGTGTCTGCCCAGTGCCCGAAATGCCCCCACCCCCCACCCCCCCATTCAGCTGTAAAAATATCAAAAAAAATCGTCAAGAACGTGGTGGTGGTGGTGGTGTTTGGGGGGGGGGCGATGATGATGGGGGGGGGGGGGGACTTGCAGTGTTTTAATAAAAGAGAACGGATCTGTGACGGTGAACACCCGGATCGTCCGTCAGCTGAGTGCAGTCCATCGATCTCGGGTTCCGGCTTCGGAACGGCGGCGTCACGGCACTGACGCCTTTCACAACCCGGATCCGTGGACAATGCCGCGGTGGAAGTCTTTTCTTACCGTCGGGCTCTGAAACAATTTCAGAAAAGAAAAAAAAATCACAATTTCCCTTCTGCAGTCTCTTTCTTTTCGGCCTCCTGCAGAGTTACAAGAGAATTCTACATTGTCCTCTTTACCATTATTTTCTCTGTTGAGGCTTCTGATCTTATCCCCACATTCCGAGTTAAAAATGTTCATGGACCTGTCAAAGGACGGTGTCTCTCTCTCCCTCTCTCTCTCCCCCAATACTGCTGGCTGAACTGAAATAGTCTCGCACGTTATACCTCGTATAGATTTGGCCCAGATAGAATTTGCAAGTATAAATTTAGACTCCGCTGTGTCTCTCCACTAACGACTTTCATTCTTATTGCGTTGGACAAACTTTTATTCGTCTGTAGCTCAACTAAATGTTTGAAGTTTGAAAATTCAACGTACGTCAATATTCACACCAACAACTCCATCCATCCATCCATCCATTATCGTCCCCTTTATCCTCTACTAGGGCCACGGGGGGAGGGGGCGGGGTCATGCCCATCCAGGGGAGAACGTTCTGGGCTCTGGGCAGATACCCCAAGGACAGGACGCCAATCCATCGCTGGGTGCACTCACTCACAAATTGGTTTAATATGAAGTTGTTCGGGTCGGCACGGTTGCTTAGTATGGCACTTTGCATGTTCTCCTCTCAGCGCTGGGGATTCCCGGTTCGAATCCCCATCTGGGTGGAGTTTCCATGTCCTCCCCGTGTCCGCGTGGGTTTCCTCCGGGTTCTCCGGTTTCCTCCCACAGTCCAAAAACATAGATTTAAGGTCAATTGAATTCTCCAAATTGCCCCATATAGAGTGCTTGTGTGAGCGAGTGTGTGTTCAGTGATGGATTGGCACCCTGTCCTGCTCAGAGCCCGGAACGTTCTCCCCTGGATGGGTATAGGGAACCCCCATCCCCCCCCCCTCCCCCCCCCGCGGGACCCTAGTAGAGGATAAAGCAGAAGATAATGGATGGATGGATTATAAATAATAGAAGTCCGAACGGTTTCCACGGTAAACATCATCGGCCTGAGCGTCCTCCGTTTTTCCTAAATTAGAATTCCGCGCTGAAACACCGTCCCCTCCGTCGTGTCTCAAGCCGCAGGCCGATTCCGAAATGTGCCTTAATAAATTTGCCGCGATGCCGAGAAGCGAACTCGTGCATTCCGCTCAGGACCTGCTGTTTACGTCCCGGCGCTCTGCCATTTATTCTGATTTATCAGTGACTTTTACCAAAGGCAGCTGCATGTCAAGCCCATAATCTCAGGCAGAGCCATGCGGACGTGCAGCTACCCATAACAAATGCAGCGCCCGTCGCACCCCCCCCACCCCCCCACCCCCCCAGGGACCGGCACACAGACAAACAGTTCTGTGTGGAACGGCGTCTGCCGCGGCCTGTGATTTCCTTCTGGGTGTCGGGGATGGGCGGGGCTTCGGGGGCGGATACCTGCGCTCATTGCCTGGGATGGTTGGGCGGCTGTGCGGGACCCATGAAAGCGGACAAGAGAACACGGCGAGGTCGCGCCGGGAGAGCGCTGATGTACGGTCGCACGTTAAATCCGGTGCATGCTGGGGATTTACGCGACGTTTGAGATCTATATTATTTTAGGAGATGTAAAACTCGTAACGCAGGATTCATTAAATACAGATTTACGTGTACGTTGGTTTCCGATGGACCGCTGAGCTGGGGTGTCCTCTGTAGACCCCGTCACGCCCAGATTGTAGACGCTCAGGGTCTGGGCGGAATCATTATATGCCTGTTTATTAATGTGTGGGGCGGCACGGCGGCTTAGTGGTTTGGCATGTTCTCCTCTCAGCACTAGGGATTCCCGGTTCGAATCCCAATCTGGGTGGAGTTTCCATGTCCTCTCCGTGTCTGCGTGGGTTTCCTCCGGGTTCTCCGGTTTCCTCCCACAGTCCAAAAACATGGATCAGGGTCAATTGAATTCTCCAAATTGCCCCATATAGAGTGTATGTGTGTGGGAGTGTGTGTCCAGTGATGGATTGGCGCCCTGTCCTGGGTCCCCCGCAACCCTAGTAGAGGATAAAGTGGTGGATGGATTACAAGATTCTGAGTGTTGGGATGATAATCTGATGTTTGGAGGTTCAAATTCATCAGATCGCCCAGTGTGGGTCCTTGAGGAACACCCCACCTCCCCCTGAGCTGTTCCCTAAACCGCGCTCCCTGACCTGCACACGTCGTCCCATTGGGGTTTTCCAATTCCAATAACTCCGGTTATGATTCCTTCCTTCAAGGCCGTCCCGCACACCCTTCATCTGGAACACAGATTAGATTAGAACCTATATTTGGCCTTCGCTCGCCTCCTGAAAACTCTCAACGCTGAGAATTCACTGTATTAATATTAGTTTAATATTCAGTCTATTAATATCAGCCTGCGGAATGGCTCGCACCAATGGCTTCCTCAAACGTACCAACACTGCAGAGAAGCCTGACACCGGTTACCAGCCGGCATTTCAAACGATTACTTAAGGATTTGACTGTTTGCTGATAAAACACCACCGACTTTGGAGTTGGGTTTGATATGAAAAATGAAAAGGCCACCATTCGGAGCGCTACGCGTCGTTTTGCAGAATTAATATTGTCTCGCTTAGATATGAAAACGAGTCTGCTCTGTAAATGTACTTACATGCGCATTACACTCGCCTAATTGGATTATTGTCGCGGGAATCTCCCGTTATTTATTTATTAGGACGAAATTAATATATTTTCAGGGATCCCGGACTCATTTTTCTTCGGATAAGGCGACGTCGTTCTGCCGTAATGAGCTAATTATGTTTGTTCTATCGCGAAGCGGGAACCGTCATTTGATTCGGCTTTGAAGCCAACCCCGTGCGTTATTGCTCTGAGGCTGGAGAGACTAATGGAATTGGCGAGTGAAGACGTCACTTTAACGTCCCATAACATCATTCTGCGGAGGTTTTTATCCCGAGCAGCCGTGGAGCAACCTCGATTAACGGACCGAGGCGAGAGGTAGAGGGACCCTGCACTTGGCTCTGTCTGCTTATCGGTTCCGGACATCCTCTCTCTAACAGATAGCCATTTGCCCCTCCCCTTTAACATTCTGTTGCGACGAACAATGTTTCGACGCCAATGCCAACACCCTCCGCTTGCCCCGCCCTCTCCTCGTCTCGCATTTTAAAGAATGCTGACGGATTTGGGAGCTGGGCGTCCTCGATGGACAACGTTCCTGCAACGTCATTTTGTACCTATCGCACTATCCCATACAGGCTGCACCGACCCGTCAATCGTTAGCGGGACTGCCCATTGCCCCCGGTTCTGCCTCCCCTCAAGCATCACCCACTTCTGAGGCGGGCATACGTTTCTGCCCAGTTCGAGTCCCAGTCCCACCAAGTACTATACAAGAGTGCCCTTGGTCAAAGCGCCTAATTCCGATTGCCCCCTCTGGGTGGCATGTATGTGGCTGCCCATATGTGCTGAGTTCACTCAGTGTCTGTTAGAGACTCCTCGGGCAAGTTCTCCCAGCCTCCAGACTAATGGCCCCTCATTATCCTGACCACCAAGCGGCCACCCCCTTTAATACCCCACATATCATCACCTGCATGCATAGCCTTCAGATACGTCCATAACCCATTAGACCAATCAGAACCCGTCTCAATCCCAGCCTCATATTCTCAACGCCGAGGTTCTCGAGTCATGCCATTGAATCCCCGCCCCATTTGGTCATTGAGTTCTGAATGGTGCTGATGCGGTGAGTCCCGTCACAGAAGCTGAGGAAGCCATGGTCCACAGGTTCTCATGCTCTTAAGCGCTCACTGCAGCCACCAGACAATCGCGCCGAGCTCGTCATTCCGAAGGGACCGTCTCGCAGATACGTGCGGGCAAATTTCGGAATTTGTTTTGATGGCTCATCACGCTCGCTCGCGGCGACGGGGGCGGCGGCGGCATCGTTCGTCAGAAGCACGCTTACGTTAGATTTGTGCTGAGTGTGAGGGTCAGGGCCCGGTTTCTGTCGCGTTATACGGCTAGCAATTAACTTATCAGCATATTGTCCTTCGCCTCCGTGCGGGAGGATGGGGACGGGATGGGGTGGGGAGGGTGGGGTGGGGGATGCCTCATCATCATCGTCCCTGTTTCATCCACCGCCGAACAAAGAGACACATCATTAGCGTCACAGGCTTTTAATCAGGAGCCCGAGAGGAGAGAGAGGAGACGAGTGCTCGTCAGATTCTTAGAGCGATGCAAACGTCAGACGGTTCTATGAACCGGTCCCTGACCCGAAGGATGGATGTGTCCATCGGCCAGGTTTACACGGTCCAGACCCCACACACCTGACTGGAGCATCCCTCCAGAGGAATCGGTCCGCAAGCACAGGAGTTCACTGGAGTCACTGAGGTCTCGGGGTGGGGAGAACATACTCAACACCGGCAGCGTGAGGTCTAAGGCCGGGGATGCACCGCAGCCGGGGCTGCACCTAATGCACGGGCTGTCATCCACTGCTGCAGGATGAACTCCCATGACCCGGCTTTGCCTGATGAACGTAGGCGCCCTTTGTAAACTGTGACACCCTATGAACACCTTGTACACGCCTCCAGCGGGGACACAGGGCCCTGGTCCACATCTTTCGGCGTTCCCAGACAGGCCGGGCAGGGCAAGCGGAGGTCCCAAATGTCGGCCGTCGCTGCCAGGAGTGTAGCTTGTCGGGTCGGACGGCGGGGAGGTGCCAGAAGGCTGGGACCTGCCGCTCTTGCCTGGGCATCGGAGGAGAAGTCGGAGGACGAGCGGTTTGTTGATGACCCAGAGGATGCGCTGGCATGGAGGCGGCAAGACGCCCCCCCTCCCCCGTCCCCCTCGCCGCCCAACTACTCATCAGTGATGCACGGCACAAATTTCGGACGCTGCCGTTTCCTAAAATGTGATGAGGACGGACACGGCACTCGCTCTGGAGGAGAAACTGGAGTGACGTTAGCGACTGTGTTAATGAAAACAGGACGCGTTTCCTGACGCAGCGCGAGGCCCTGGCTGCAGGCGCCGTCCACCGCCGTGACCTCCCTCATTACATCACGCCGAGCCGCCTGTCACGCCGGCTGACATCCAGTCAAAGCATGGGCGGCACCCGTCATGGTAGATGTTCCATCAATAAATTATCCATCAGGCGGGCCCCCGGGGGCGCCGCACTTCGATTTCATGCGTCCCTCAGAGCGGATGGCGGCGTCCTCCGTTTTATTCCGCCGCAGTCAGCATCGCGCTCCCAAATAAGGACATTATTAAGTGAGGCGCGATAGAACGCCTGGTTCACCACGAGGCCCGACGCCGACGGCCTCACGCGAACGTTCCGATTCAAAACACGGAGCTCTGTTTACAAACCACAGAATACGGTTCTGGTCCTTGAAGTGAACAAGGTCGCTGCTGAGGGGAGCGCTCTCTCCCGCGAGGCGAGGCTCGCCGCTCAAGGCTCAATTGGAAACGTATCCCCGCCTCGGTTCGGGACTTATAGCGTATTTATTTATTCATGCGTACGAGTGTTGCCCGAGCTTCTGTGTGCTTCGTTTCTGGCTCTCCGCGTTGTTTGTTTCGCGGAGCGACCGTCGGACGTCACGCTGCGTTGGGATGAGGACATGCGAGACGAACTGACCAACAACTGACCAGCGTCGGACAATCGTAACGTACGATAAACCAATCGGCACGTCTCTCGCTGTTCTGACTTTGGCAGGTTGCTATTTGGACGGTTGTCCATATTCCTGTGAATCGGGGTGCACAGGAGTTATTCCCTCCCGCCAACTGTTGACCTCTGGAGGGGTTGTTTTTTGAGATGGACACGCCCATCTGGGAAGATATATTCACTATTTACTATTTGCTATTTACACAACGCAGACGGAAGGCAAGAAAATAGTGTTGGCGGGGTGTACGATAGGAATTCTCTGCCGCCAACAACAACCGTTGACGTCTGGAGCGAAATTTCGAGACGCTCACGCCCACGGGAAAGATATATTCACACGCAGCGTTGCTATTTAACCGACACAGACGCAAGGCGGGATAACGGCAAGGAATTCCTCTCACTACATTATTTTTATTACTTATTCGGCATTCTCCAGCGATCCTGAAGCCGCGTGGAATCATAAAGCATCTTAAGCAGGTGTAGTCGAGTGCAGTGTGATCGTTTTCACGATAAATTCGAGCCCGAGCCGAGTGAGAGGAATAAATAAAGAAAGAGGGAAACTTTCCCGGCATGTTGAAGCTCTGATAAAACATCTATTTTTTTTTTCTTTATCCTTAAACTGAAGAGAAGGAGGAACAGAAGGACACGTTTCCCCTGAAACTAACTTTAGGAAATTGCTTCTCTATCGGAACGTGGAACATGCAAACCTGCCGTTGCTTTGGGCCAGATCAGGCGTGCGGCGTGTTTGATGTCTCCCATACAGATTGGCTGAGCTGGGATTAGTGTGTTTTGGTAACAAAGCGAAATGTTTTTCTGTGTCAAATTTCCGAGAGCAATCTATTTTCCCTTTGAAGTCTGTGAATTTTTTTTTTTCCGCGGTGCCAGGGCGACTAATTTACGTCTGGGCTCCTCTTTACATCACAACTTTCATTTCACGTTTTAATTTGTCGGCGCTCCGCAGCTGGAGATTGACTCCGCTCCGGTTCCGGTGCTCACGTCTTAAGCTTGTTGAAGTCCGTTACCGTGGCGACGGCCGACGTGTCGCCTCCCATCATGAGTTCAGTGGAGGTCACGGCGACCAGGTCCAGGTCGGGATCTCTATGGGTGCGCTTTGGAACAGTTTGGGGAAGGCCCAAACATGCTTTTTAAGGTGTGCGGGGTAAGTTGCGTGGGGTGACTGACGTCTTAAGCGTTTCGAAATCCGTTACCGTGGCGACGGCCGACGTGTCGCCTCCCATTACAAGTTCAGTGGAAGTCACGGCGACCAGGTCCAGGTCGGGATCTCTATGGGTGCGCTTTGGAACAGTTTGGGGAAGGCCCAAACATGCTTTTTAAGGTGTGCGGGGTAAGTTGCGTGGGGTGACTGACGTCTTAAGCGTGTTAAAGTCCCTTACCGTGGCGACGGCCGACGTGTCGCCTCCCATTACAAGTTCAGTGGAGGTCACGGCGACCAGGTCCAGGTCGGGATCTCTATGGGTGCGCTTTGTAAACAGTGGCTCGGGGTGTTTAGGGATGCGGCTCAGGCTCCGGCTCTTCCCTCCGACGCCGTGAGGCAGGTGGCTATACATCAAGCCGCCCAAAATAAAACACGTGGAGCGTAATAAATCGCGGCCTGTCATCGAGGAAAAACAGCAACGTCGCTCCTCCATCCAACACCACCCCACCCCACGTCCCCCCCAACCCTGAGGTAAGCTTGGTATGGGGGGGGGGGGTATGAAGGCATTGGGTTGGTGTCGTCCTAACAGAGTTCATTAACTTTCATTTCCAGCCTCATCCGTCCTAAAGTGCTCCATTAAGTCAGTGCGTCTGTGTAACCGATCGGCTAATCGACTCGTGATTTATGCGCCGGGATAAGTGAGGACTGAGCGCGGGCTCGGGAGGCATTGATTACTGACACGGCTAATTGGCTAAACCCAACGGTACACTGAGACGGGCTTATTGGAGATGTCAGATCGGGGGCCCTTTCATTTGCATTCATGATGTACGGCGGCCATTCCGGCTCCTGCCAACGCGGCGGCGCGGCCGGGGCGCAAATTGCAGCGGCGAGCGGCTGAGGTTTCACGCCGCCTTCTCGATCTCGCCACTGACCATCTGTCCGCTCGCTGAGTGATGAGAGGCAGGGGGGGCGGGGGGGTGCAGATGTTCCCCAGCCGAACCTCTCTCCCCGCGTCGGGCACGCTCGGCCGAGCCGTCGACTCCGAACCTCAAACCAACCTAAACGAAAGGAACCAAGTTTTAGAAGACAGAGAGAGACGGGGTTGAATCGGGACGCCGATGGTGATCAGGTGATATTAGGACACACGTCCCGTCTTTGAAATCGGTCCCCTGTTCTAGCACCGTCACAGGACAGGTAGCATTCGGGTGTGTCATTGGGCAGATACACACAGGACTCTATAGGGGCAATTTTAAAGCAGCCAATTCACCTTGAATTCATGTTTGTG
This sequence comes from Corydoras maculifer, assembly GCA_019802435.1. Lineage (NCBI taxonomy): Eukaryota > Metazoa > Chordata > Actinopteri > Siluriformes > Callichthyidae > Corydoras > Corydoras maculifer. The sequence continues at coordinate 856,484 of JAFMOD010000292.1, read as the reverse complement.
GAATGTGGGTATCATTCGGGTGGTGGATTGTTCGTCGTCAGGGTTTTAGAACACAGACGGACTACAGAATGGACTTGTAGAACTACAGAGTCCATCTTTTCGGCGAACACATGGACAGTAGGTGAAGCAAAAAGGGGGCGTGGCCAAAAGCAAAACCTTGCTCCGTTTCGAATCCCGATCTGAGTGGAGTTTGCATGTTCTCCCCGTGTCTGCGTGGTTTCCTCTCACAGTCCATGGCTCAAGGTCAATTGAACTCTCCAAATTGCCCCATATAGAGTGTGTCTGTGTGAGTGAGTGTGTGCCCAGCGATAGATCGGCGCCCTGTCCTGGGTGTATCTGCCCAGCGCCCGAAACGAATCAGAACTCCGATCCCTGGGCTCATCTTAATGGATGAGCCTGCGTTCTATGAGACAACGATGGCCGTCCTGTTCACCCGCTTCGTATCAGAGGCATTT
>JAFMOD010000292.1:819342-834099 GCA_019802435.1 Corydoras maculifer | reverse complement strand
CCCCCCCCCCCCCCCCCACACACACACACACACGAGCCTGGTCCTTAGTTTAGGATAAAGGATGAAGGGTGTGGTAGCTCAGTGGTCAGGGCGTTGGGCTATCAATCTGAAGGTTGTGGGTTCAAATCCCAGGTCCGCTGAAGTTACCAGTGTGGGTCCTTGAGCAAGAACCTTAACCCTCATTGCTCCAGGGGGCGCTGTGGTTAACCCTGTGCTCACCTTGTAAAAGTGTCTGCTAAATGACCCAATGTAAATGTAAATGTAAGTTGGTTTTGTTCCGGTCTTTATGGGAATAACAGCTTTGTGAGGACCGAGGCTCAATGGGGGCTCCGTCCTCGTTAACGAAGTAACGGCAGTAAATCTATACTAATTAATCTCTACGTAAGTGTTCTGCCAAACAGAACGTCCAATCATCAATAGCGAAACTGACGGAGTTCCGTCATTAAAGTCGGAATCCCTTTGATCTTCGTGCAGATGAAAGTCCTGATGAGGGCGCCGCGGCCGTACGGCGCGTTCCAAACTCATTAGACTGTAAGAGCGCCGCTCCGCCGCCGGATCAACGCCGCGCGTTCCAGACCTTAAATCCACGGCGGCGGCGTCTGTTCTCCGAAACCAAAACACACGGAGCTCCGGCTTCCATCTGAGTTCATGATGAGCTTTGTTCTCGAGTGTCCCCCTCGCACCGTGTGTCCGTCCGCGGTTCTCTCCCCTGCTGTAGCTCCAGGAGGCGTGGCTGACCTCAGTGTTCGCTCCAGGTCTGGATGCCATATCCGTCGCGGGCCCTGAGGCCCCTGCAGCCCCTGTGGCCCCCACTCGGCTCCCCCGCACCCTGTGATCCGCATGTTTCCTTTGCATCCTCATGTTTTTGATCATGACGTTCTCCGTTTCTATATTTAATTCTCGTTTTCCGGCGCGGCCGCAGATGTATTCCGGGTCCCGCGGAACGTCTCGGCGGGGTGTGGGTTATCTCACGCTGAGTACAGAACCCTACCCACCGGAGACCGCACGGTTCCCCAGAGGCAGCGCGGAACGCGGCGGGCACGGCCGCCGGAGCGCACCGCCTCGTGCACTCCATTTAACACGCGAGTTTCACATCGAGAACGGAAGGGAACCGCTTTAGTACCGAAAGAACGCTGGGTTCCGTTTTTAAAAACCTTTTGGCACGGCAGCCGTCGTCATGCGCCGTCGACCGCGTCCTGTTTCCTTCGTGTTGCACATTAAACTTCCAGTAGAGGTCACTGTTTTTACGACAGTACATTGTCACGAATCAGCTTTGCAGTGTTCCGCGCCTAAACCCTTAAAGAGCCGATGCAACAGTGGCAAGAAAAAACTTTGAGAATGAAATCTTGAGAGGCTCGTGAGGGAACTCATCCTTTCTTGAGTGGCCGGGCAGCAGAGTACCACTCGCGATTATGTTGACATAATTAAAAATTATATAAAAAATCTAAAAAAGCATTTAAAAATACGGACTATTTACCTTATTACCATTTAGCCCTTCACTCCTAATTGCTGCAGGTGCTTTACTCGGATCACCGCTATCAGGGTGACGCAATGGTGTAGCGATCAGTGTTTCAATTCTTAGTTGGGGTCTGCATGTCCTCCCCATGTCTCCTAGCCTGCATGTCCTTCCCATGCCAGATTGAAGTTGCCTCCCGAATTAAAGATACTAAAATGATACCATGACTGTAGCAGTGTAGCGATCAGTGCTTTACCTCCCAGTTGGGTAAATAAAGGTTCCTTTGCTGAGGCGTCTGCATGTCCTCCCCGTGCCGGAGTGAGGTCACTACTCAAGTTACCTCCCGAAAGATATTAAAATGACACCATGACTGTAGCCCTTGTAAACAACTTCTTCCAACGCAACTTAAAAGTACTTCAGCTCGGGTTAGAACGCAAGATACCCCCCCCCATAACCCTTGGCCGATTTACCCCCACCCTCCTTGCTCAAAGACCCACATTGGCATCATTGACAGACCCGACATTGAACCCACAACCTTCAGCTTGGTAGCCCGCCACCCCGACCGTGCATGGGGACGCCTCCGGAACCTTCCGTACCGCCCGGTTCCACTCCCTCCAGCCTACCTGCTGACGTTTGATGATCCGGGGGTATCGCGGTGGATTTCCCCGCTCCCCGCGATCGTCCACCACCCGGAGACGTCTCCTGCCCCCACGCCGTGTCCCTTATCCCACCGCGGCAGATCCGTTCTCAGCCCCCCCCATGTCATTAAGCAAATAGTTATTTTCCTGGCGATAAGCTCTGCGCGGCGTTCTTCCGTGAACTGTGCGCGGCGTGTAAATGCGCCCTTCTCCACGGATAACGCTGTTTACCAAAACACATCCGGCGCAGTAATTGCGTAATAACTTATTCATTTGTAATGCTACCCCCTCGCTCCGCTTAAGGCCCGCTCAAGGTCAGCGGCGCGCTCGTGTTCAATAACCGCGGAAATGAGGAACCACAAATCAATACGCGTGCCGGAGAGGAACGCCGCCACGGACACCAGAGCGCGCCGACTTAACGGCGGAGGAGTGTTCCCGGCATTCACAGCGGAAACGCAAAGGGGGTTAAGCGGGACGAGGTGGACGAGGTAAAAAGCCCGGTCCTTCTGCCTTAACGCTTTCATTCGTATTCCCGGCCAAACCGCGGCGAGGGACGTGAGCGCCTCCCCCGACGAGCGCGCGGCCGACTGCTGACTGCGGAGGAATCTCTTATAAGCCTCGGCGATAATTGCGGCCGCGAGGCCAGATAGACGAAAGCCCTGATCCACTCGTCCCGAGGCAAATTAGAACCCCCACCCCCCTCACCCCCCGACTTAAGCGGTGGGTTTCGGAACGGTTTCCGACGCTTATGCAAATGAGGAGTTTATTAAAAACCCCGCGCTGAGGATTTTCTCGCCGCTTATCATCGGCGTAACCAGCGCGACGCCTCCCATTGCAGCCGCGAATCAATAGTTCAGCGTTTTATTATTGAAATAAAATAACGTGTTCCCTTATTTTACCCCTGTTTGCTGGGTGCACTGATGCCGTACGCCCCCTGATGGCCGGGATGATGGAGTGCGTCCACGACTCTGGCATGAGTCTTCCAGTAGGGGCTGCTGATGGGTTGGCAGGTAAAAGTCTATCATCCAGTTCACGTTCTCGAGTCTGCTGGAAGGCCCTCGTCTCATTTCGATATCGTCGACTTAGTCCTCTAATAATCAGGGGGGTGCCTCATACAGGGGAGAACGGTCCGGATGTGGGGCAGATGCACCCAGGACAGGGGGTCAATCCATCACTGGGCACACACAATGTCACGCAGACACATAGACTACATAGGGGCAATTTAAAGCAGCAAATTCACCTTGAATCCATGGAGGAAACCAGAGAGCCAGGTGGACATGCAAACTCCACCCAGATCGGGATTCGAACCTGGATTCCCACTACCGAAAATCCAAAAACATATATTCAAGGTGAATTGGTTGTGCTTAATTGCCCCTATATAATGTGTGCAATTGGGAGTGGCTTTGTACCCAGTGATAAATCGGCACTCTGGCCCAGGTGTATCACCCCTAACCCCCTTCCCCCTTCCAACCACTGTGACCCTAGTAGAGGATGAAGCGGAAGATGATGGATGGATGGATGATCACAGTTTGGTTTGATTGACAGCTGTTGATTCGGGTTCCGCGGCCGTCTCTACGTTCTCAGAATCGGGTCTGGCGGAGAACGCGAGCTGCGTCCACGGGGAGGACCGACGCGTGGCCGTTCTGGACGGCGTTTGGCTCGAGCCCCCGCCGCCCCGCTGTCTTCGGCGCGATGTACTTCCACTGAAGTGTATCCGGCTGCAGATGCGTGAACCTGCCAATCACGGACGGGCGCCCGGGCCGGCGGCGCAGACCGAACGAAGGCCTGACGAAGCGTTTCCTGACACGCAGAGCATGTCACCATCCGCCATGACATCCTGTCAGCGCCCCGTCGACGTCCGAGCCCGCTGCGGGCAAAAACGCCGCCGCGGTGCCGCGCCCGTTTGTTAAATATTTCCGCGGGTCCCGACCTCAACATGAATGTTTCAGCGGCGCGCTGATGAGCGGCGAGGACCGAGACGGGTGGAACAGATCGCCTGCGAACTGGATTGAACCCGCGGCGCTAAGGTGGCAATCAGAGCCGGAGCCGGGGCAATCAGAGCCGGAGCCGGGGCAATCGAGCGAGCGCTTTAAACTCAATCAGGCCGAGTTCTCACTCATTAAGTTCCTAATAAGTGTTCTCTCGTTGCGGGCGGCCGGCGCCTCTGCCTTTCTGTTTAAGGAGTGGGGTTCTCATTAAGGTTCCGCAGCGGCCCCCGCGTCACATGCCATCCAGATACGGACGTTCGGCTCTAATGATCTGCGTTTCTTCAGGCGGCAGTGAGACCACGAGTCTGCTGGAAGGCCCTCGTCTCATTTCATTATCGTCCACTTAGTCCATCATCAGGGGGGTTCCTCATATAGGGGAGAACCTTCCGGATGTGGGGCAGATGCACCCAGGACAGGGTGTCAATCCATCACTGGGCACACGCAACCTCACGCAGACACATACACTATATAGGGACAATTTAAAGCTGCAAAATCACCTTAAATCCATGGAGGAAACCAAAGAGCCAGGTGGACAGGCAAACTCCACCCAGATCCGGATTCGAACCTGGATTTCCACTACCAAAAATCTAAAAACAAGGATTCAAGGTGAATTGGTTGTGCTTAATTGCCCCTATATAATGTGTGCAATTGTGAGTGGCTTTGTGCCCAGTGATAAATCGGCACCCTGGCCTGGGTGTATCAACCCCCCAACCCCTCTCCACCCCCCGTGACCCTCATAGAAGATTAAGGGGCAATTGGGATTTCAATATGAAACATTTTGAAGCATTTATTAAGTGAACTAAACTTCATTAAAACCTTTAAAAAGATTTTTTAATAAAACTTTTTGGTTGTTTGAAGGTTTTTTTTGCCAATCTATTAAAAAAATCTATTAAAAAATCTAAAAAGTTTATCCACCGAAATTAAATTCCCTTTTTGATGCCCTTTTTACGCGTGTGTGCATCACGTGATATGTCGTTTTTTTTGAGGAATCATAATTAAAGATGTTAAAGTGTGAAATAAGTGATTAATTGTTGAGTGAGTTTGAATTCTGAACAAACGTGGAGCTCTGCGTTTCAGTTCGTTCGAGTTTGTCATTGCGTTGTTGAGAAAGCACCCCCTGCCGGTAATCAAGCGCACTGCACCGAGGCTCCAAATGAACCCCGTTGAAGACTTTAGAACCAAAGACCTTTCAGTTCCAGGTTCTCATCAGCATCAGATCCTGAAACCATGCTTCATTCCGGTTTTAGAACCCAGAACCTGGAAGGTTTTTGATTTTATTATTTTATTAGAACCCGACAGACAGACAGACAGACTTACCACACGATGCATCCGCCCTCCTTAAGAACATTATGATTAAATCAGTCATTAAAAAAAACATCACGATCTTCAGGTAATTTATTCAGTCCTCCAGCTCACAATGTGGTGACGTCACGCCGCCGACACGCATCAGAATCCCGAGTGTTTCACTGCTGTGTGAAGTTGTTTCATTAAAGAATAAATTCAACTTACATCAAAGTTTCATCGCAGACATTTGATCCTGTGAGAACCGGGCTTGCATTTTTAAATCTGCACTGGCTGAGGTTTTGGGGGTAACTGAGGTAATGAGGGGGTAACTAAACATACGTCTAATTATTAAAAGCGTAATTGAATTAATTAATAGATTGAGATAGCAAAGGCAACCCCTTGCTTAGGAATAATTAATGTAGTTGTGGCAACCCTTGTAAATGTCGACTTGTAGTAGTTGTGGCAACTCTTATCGATATGGGATCATAATAATTGTGGCACCCCTGTTTATTAGATAGTGTAGTAGTTGTGGCAACACCTGCTTGAGAGTGATTGATCATGGTAGTGGTGGCAACTCCAAATGAGGAATTATAGTAGTTGTAGCAACCTTTGTCAATGTGGGATTATGGTAGTTGGGGATTCTAAATGAATAGGTGATTGATGTAGATGTTGCATCTCTTGTTTGAAGGATTACAGTCGTTGTGGCAACCATTGCTTATAAGGGATTACAGTCGTTGTGGCAACCCTTGTTTATGAGGGATTGTAATTGTTTTGGCAACTATTGTTCCTAAGGGGTTTTCAATAGGTTTTCACAGGCCACCCTGTGTGTTAGGCATTACAGTAGTTGTGGCAACCCTTGTTCATGTGGGATTGTAGTGATTTGTGGAAACTCTTGCCTCTGAGGGATTTTAAAAGTCGTGACAACCCTTGTTTATGAGGGATTATAGTAGTTGTGGTAACCTTTGTTTGAATGATTGCAGTGGATGTGGCAACCGGTGGGCATGTGCTATTATGGAGGTTGTGGCAACCCTTCTGGAACAACAAGGATGCGTTTAAGTGGCTCGATGAGGGAAAGTGCCTCGTCCAGGTTCTAAGCTCCACTCGCCTTCATTAACCAGCAGAGCTGTAATGGGTTCTCAGTTCCACCTGAAGGCGTGTGAGGACAGCGGGGAGTGAGGAGCCCTCCGCTGGCCACTTCATTAGTGTCACCTCACTGACCATCAGCCTCGGCCTCGTCCCGAAATAACTTCCCGTCACCAGGCCGACTGCGGAACGCCGGCTGCGGAATGTTTAATGTTACCCATAAACTGCCTTTGTACCCAACACACGCAGCAAGAACATAAATATAACCGGTCCAGGCTTCCTGCGGCGGGATTCATCAACGCGGCGAGCGGACGGCCTGCGAATGAGCGGCGTGCGAATGCAGGCGGCGTGCGAATGCAGACCACGTAGAATCCCATTACATACCGACGATCGATGACGCCGACGGTTGTTCAATAAGAGCGAACGACGTGCGTTAAGAAAACGAAACAAGAACCTTTTGAGAGGTTCCCCCTGTTTGGAGCCAGGTGGCGCTCTGACGGGTTGTCTCGGCGGGTTGCTATTTCTACGGTGCGGCAAAGTGGCGACAAACGTCCGACTGTCGGCATCTGGAGAGGTTGTTCTTTAGTTTGAAGGTGCGTCTGTGTTTTCAGTCGCGGTGGCCACGCCCACTGAGGGAGCTGTATTCACACGCAGTGTTGCTATTTACACCACACATGAATATAGTCTGAACTACTTTGAACGCCATTCATTCACTATCTTCCGCTTAGGGTTCCCTTACTGGGGGGGGGGGTCATCCAAGGGGAGAACGTTTCGGGCGCTGGGCCAGCCAATCCATCGGTGGGTACACGCTCTATTTGGGGCAACTTAAAGCATTCAATGTACCTTGAATCCATGGCTTTGGACTGTGGGAGGAAACCGGAGAACCTGGAGGAAACCCATGCAGACACGGAGGGGGGGGGCATGGAAACTTCTCTCCGGCTTGCGGCTCGAGGAGAACATGCCATCCACTAAACCAGCGCGACGCCCCTTCACATAATTATGATGTCATAATATATAATCCAATATATTATTTAAAACAAAAAATTTTTTGCTTAGTTGCGTGAAAATAGACCGTTAGGGGGGTGAGGGCAGGAGGGGGGGGGGGTAGAAGAGCGATGAGCATCGCGACGCGCCGTGTGACCCCAACCATCACAATAAAAGTCCCCAGAACGACCCCGTCCGGTTCCTGTGTTGAGTTTTACTAGAATATTTAAAGACGACGTCGTAACCGTAACGTTTTAACGTTTTAATAGCAACATACACGCCGTCTGACCGTAATGATGGGGGAATATGCCGGCAGCGTCGCTTCCTTTCCTTTCCTGTGTTTTTCCCCCCCCCTCTTCGTCGTTTTCGCGGCGGAGACGAATGACCCCTGGCTGAAATGGAAAGCCGGTCATTGGCGAGCGGCGAGGTTCCGTATCGCCCTGCGGGGACGCTGCCGACTCGGTCGAGTTCCGCCTTCTCCGCGCCCCACGTGTCGGCCCGAGTTCAAGGCCTGTAATGTGGAGTCCACGCGCGGTGACGGTGACCCGCAGGGTCCGGGTCCCGCGGCCCACGGTTCGAGCCGCGTCCGCCTGTAGAAAGCGTGAAGTCGTTAGTCGTCCATGAGCGCGAGATTCCCTCTGCGTCCCTGAGAACGTGATCTACGCCCGTCGGCCCCGTCGGCCTCCCACGCAGAACGGGGACGAGAGGCGGTAAGCGTTCGGGTTCGAGAGCGATGGCCTCGGCCGGCGTGACGACGTGACGGCTAATATCTGCTCCGAAGCTGACAATGTGGAACCGCGGCTATTTATACTGCGCTGACCTTTTACCAACCCGCCGTCTCCATGCGGCGAATGATGGTTGGGGGGGTGGGGGGGGTGGAGCGGGGGGGGGTGGAATGAGACTAAATCTGTGGCCTGATTTAATTTAATATCAAAAAGGTTAAAAAGATAAAGGAGTTGGTTTCTGGTGTGTTTGTGTGTGTTTGTGTGTGTGTGTGCGCATTTGTGTGTTTGTGTTTGTGCGTGTGTGTGCGTTTGTGTGCGTTTAACAAGTACCATAAACAAGGGTTGCCACAACTACTTTAATCCCATAAACCAGGGTTACAACAAGTTCTACAATCCCATTAACAAGGGTTGTCTGAAGGATTATAGACGTGGCAACCCTTGTTCATGGGATTATAGTAGTTCTGGCAACCGTTGTTTAAGGGATTATAGTAGTTGTGGAAACCCTTGTTTTTTGAAATTGTACAACTTGTTGCAACCCTTGTTTGTAGCATTATAGTTTGTGGCAACACTGTTTTGTGGAGTTATGGAAGTTGTGGCAACCCTTTTTGTGGGATTCTTGTAGTTGTAACTCCTTGTTTTCAGGGATTATAGTTGTTGTGGCAACATTTGTTTAAGGAATTATGGATGTTGTGGCAACCCTTTTTTTTGTGGGATTATCGTACTTCTGGCAACCGTTGTTAGAGGGGTTTTATATATGTTAGATTTTTTTGTATATATTAATCCTTTGTAGTTTTTGATATGTTGTTCTAAATGTTCTCTTTCGGTTCTGTGTGTTTGCGCCTCACTCGGTTCTCGGGGGTGAACCGGGTTTGCCGCTGCAGCTTTAAAGCCTCGAGGCTGAAGCTCCTCCAATCGATAAGAGAGAGAGAACCGCGTCCAAAGTTTGTTCTGATTTTACAGGATGCTGCAGAAGTAGCGACCTCACATCTGACAATAAAACCAGTGAGCTATAGAACCGATAGAACCGACAGAACCCAAAGAACCGACAGAACCGACAGAGCGGAGGTTCTGAAGCAAGAATATCAGTGGCAGGGTTTCTGAAGAGTGAAGCATGGAGGAGGCAAACAATATTCCGCCATCGCCCCCCTTCCCCCCCGAACTCCCTTTGAGTTCTTCACTCTGAGTCCTCTGCCCGGGTCTTCACCTCAGCACCCTCCCCCGGAGTCCTCTCCTTGGGTTCTCCCCCTGAGTCCTCCCCTTGAGTTCTCCGCCCAAATCCTCCCGTTAGGTCCCTCCCCTCATGTCCTCCCCCCCCAAGTCCTCCCGTTGGGTTCTCCACCCAAGTCCTCCCATTAGGTCCCTCTCCTCGAGTCCTCCCTCCGGATCCTCCCCTTAGGTCCTCCCTCTGAGTGCTCTGCCCGAGTCCTCCCCTTGGGATCTCCGCCCGAGTCCTCCCGTTAGGTCCCTCCCCTCAAGTCCTCCCCCTGGGTCCTCCCTCTGGATCCCCCCCCCGAGTCCTCCACTGGTAGCGACTTATGCGAAGTCCTTTGTGCTGCCCCAGAATGAGGTAAGAAGCATCATTCCGAACATCCTCCTCCATCACACTTCAGTCCCTGTATTTACACACCCTCACACCCTCTACCTCCTCCTGCATTCTAACAGAAGACACTGCTGGACTTCTCTTACGTCTCGACGTCCGCGTCATAAAATGTAAAGTTGACGGATCGGTTCCGTTCAGGTCCCTGTTTCCCAGATGACGGATCTTCGTCCGTGTTGGAACGTATCCGGGTTCCCATTGGTCGATCGTGCTGCCCGCTGTTCGTTAGCCGAGACTCCGCTGATTAACAATGCATGGAATATAGATCAGCGTGCCGCCTGTGGACGTTAGCCCCGCCGTCACGCCGTCATTATCGCGCCGCGTTTGCAGATGTGTTTCTGAGGTCATGAATCGGGTCGATAAAGACGTCCACACACAGAAGTTATGACGGCCGTTCCGTCCTGAAGGTGGAGCCACGCCGCGGGTTTTAATGAGCTGCCCATTTCAGATGTTCAGCTTCTATTATGAAGGTTAAAGAAACACAGGCGCTGGACGTTACCTACACGAACTGGATGAAGGAATTGGGACCCCGACTCCTGATTGCTTTTCTGAGAGCTTTTTAATAAAGTGGGATGGTACGTGAGGGCGTGGCCTTATTCTGAATAAACCACGAGGCCTGACGCTGAGCAGAGGTCCACCTCGATCGTGTGTAGTGGTTAGAACGTCGGGTTCTCAGCCCGATCTGGGTGGAGTTTGCATGTTCTCCTCGGGTCTGCATGGTGAGTGTGTGTTTGTCTGTGTTTGTGTGTGTACGTGAGTGTATGTATGTATGTGTGTGTGTGTGTGTGTGTGTGTGTGTGTGTGTGGGTGAGTATATGTGTGTTTGTGTGTGTGTGTGAATATGTATGTGTGTTTGTGTGTGTGTGTGTGTGGGTGTGTGTGTGGGTGAGTATATGTGTGTGTGTGGGTGAGTATATGTGTGTTTGTGTATGTCTGTGAGTGTGTGTGTGTGTGTGTGGGTGAGTATATGTGTGTATGTCTGTAAGTGTGTGTGTGTGTGTGTGTGTGGGTGAGTATATGTGTGTTTGTGTGTGTGTGTAAATATGTGTGTGTATGTCTGTGTGTGTGTGTGGGGGGGTATTATGTGTGTGTTTGTGGATGTATTTGTGTGTGTGTAAGACTGTGTGTGACTATGTGTGTGTTTATGTATGTGTGTGTGTGTGTGTGTGTGTGCGTGAGTGCCCTGTCCTGGGTGTATCTACCCAGCGCCCAAAACGTTCTCCCTTAAATAGGCATGGAGAACCCCCCCCCACACACACACACACACCTCAACCCTAGTAGACACACGCTTTGTAGGGGCAATTTAGGTCATGCTAATTTACCTTGAATCCACCTTAATCAAATAAAAAAATTAAAAAACTTTTTTAATTATGACCAAGAGAACCGCGGCACACGAACGTCGTTATCACAGATGAGGTACTTGTTACATGTTAATAAATGTTGGATGAAGGTATTGCGGGTTAACGCGGGTTAGTGTACCGTGTGTGTGTGTGTGTGTGTGTGTGGGTTCTCGGTTCCTTTCCCGGCTGTTTTGCTTTTTTAAATGGCAGGCCTCTGAATGTTGACACAGGTGGCTTATTACTTACCTGTGTAAACAGAACGCTCGCTCGCCGCCGAGTCGGGCCACGAGTAATGACATCCTCCTCGCAAGAGTCTTAAAGCTGCTTATTGCATTCTACATCTCCTGGGCCGCCGATATTTACACAATCAGCACAAACGGCCCCGAGTCGTTTCCCTTCCTCATAACACTCAGCCCCACGGAACGCCGCGCCGAAATATAAAAAAAAGAGGACGGGGACGGGGACGGGGACGGGGACGTCTGTGCAGGGCCTCGTGGTGAGAGGGAGGGAAAGCTAGGGAGCTCTTTAGGGTAGACATGGACAGGCAGCCTAATTAGAGAGAAGCGGTGACATAAAGAAGGCAGGGGTGGACGGCAGCGCGACGTGGTGGTGTGACGCAGAGCGTGGGCAGCTGACATGTCACCGGTGTTTAGATTCGCTCACTAAATGCGTTCAGAGGCTTTAAAGTGACTGCTGAGAGAAGAACTATATCAACGTTATGAGTTATTAATAGAGTTATTAATATTTATGATCTCATGTTAACACGCGGGAGACGAAATAATAGTTGAAATAGTGTTTTAAAAGAAGAATCTCGTCTGTAATGGTGGCACGGGGGGCGGGGGGGGGGTTGTGTTCCTCATTATAGATACAGCCAGGACAGGGACCCGATCCTGGGGCTCACACTCACTCACTCACTATATTGGGGCAATTTTGTAAGCAGCCACTTCACCTTGAATCCATGTTTTTGGACTGCGAGAGGTAACCCACACGGTCACGGGGAGAACATGCAAACCCCTCCCAGATCGGAAATGGCACCTGGATGTGTTGGGTGTCCTGCAATAAAAACTGTACATGTAGTATTTATATCTTACCACAAATCAGATCATACTGTAGGTGGCGCTACTTTTACTACCATGCAGGCACGCAGATGTTTAGCCTAGAGTGCACGCGCATCCTACATTAAATAAAAAAAAATAAAACGGGCAAAAAAAAAATGCTAAACAGGTGCTGCTGCAGTGACCAGGTTAAGACGCTAGGGGGAGCCCTTGTATTGCTCACACAGCTGATAGCTGAGCCTCACACGGCGGCGGTGAGCATCGTCACGGACGTTGAGTACGGACGTGACGTATTGTGAACGATGCGAGTGTTTGCGGTGTTCTGCGGACGGACGGCAGGGGGCGCCACCGGGTGTACTGCTCCTCCTCCTGCTTCACGGACAATATGTGACCTCATATCGTTGGACTGGTCGCCGTATGCTCTTTATGTTAAAAATATTGTCCCGTCACGGCGAGGACTTGCGACGCCGTGATTCGCAGGTGTAGCCTGTCCCCGCAGCGGCATGGTCTAACGTGGTCGTCCATTTTGTTTGGCGGAGACTCCGTGCCGCATTTGCGCCGACTTCACCGTCATTACGGCGGCGGAATGGAGCCATTATAAATTTACACGCGGGAACGTCGTAATTCCATTTTAATTAGATCGTAATAAAGTCGTTTCCGGCAGCCAGATGGGGAAACGCGCTTTGCCAAATTCGCCCAAAATGGCACATAATGATGTTATTTCTGCCCGCGTTCCGTTAACAGAGCGCTATTATCGTGAGGCAGTCTCAGAGAACGCGCGTCATCGACGGCGCGTTAAAAAGCCGCCGGCCTCGTGGCAATTTCTAAGACTCGCCGCGTTGGCATGAATCGGCAATTCGTTCGTCAACACTTCCCTCTCAGCCCGACGGGCGGAGGGTCGAACGGGAACGGCGACTCGCTCGTACCGCGTCCACGACTCTGAAGGGTCACTTTAACGATTTATAAACGATAATGTACCGTGCCAATCAAAATGAGGACACGCCCCCTTTATGCTCGGTTCCACTTGTTGTACAGATGCCCTTTGTTGTTCTATAGTTCCATTTTGGCGACGCGGTGGCTTAGTGGTTTGGCATGTTCTCCTCTCAGTGCTGGGGATTCCCAGTTCGAATCCCCATCTGGGTGGAGTTTCAATGTTCTCCCCGTGTCCGCGTGGGTTTCCTCCGGGTTCTCCGGTTTCCTCCCGCCCCGCAGTCCAAAAACATGGATCAAGTGAATTGAATTCTCCAAATTGCCCCATATAGAGTGTGTCTGTGTGAGTGAGTGTGTGTCCAGTGATAGATTGCCCCCATGTCCTGGGTGTATCTGCCGAGCGTCCAAGACGTTCATCCCCGGATGGGCATGGGGAACCTCCCCCCCCCGGAAGGATAAAGCGGAAGATAATGAATATATATATATATTAATTGCCCTTAATTGCCCTCCTTAGTCTTCGAATTTGCTTCACGCCCTCCAAACGTCTTACATACACAATACATTAGACCCCTGCAAACACAATCATACCCCCAGGTGGCGCTACGAACCTAATCATACCCCCCCCCCGCTACTTGTACTACTGTGCATGGCCACAGACAGAACCAAAAAAAGAGGGGGCACTTATGGATCCGGTCCTGATGCCGCTGCACCAACTGCGCTGAGGCGCTAGGGGGAGCCCTTCTGCGCCTCTCCAAGCCATCACCAGTCTTTCTGCACACTTCCATAATGCAGGGATAGGTCCGACTGAACAAGAACGATACCAACGTATTCCATCATGACATTCGGAGGTGTGTTTGAAAGCTTCACATCGTGGATTTGAGCTGGACCTCGAGCTGAGGCAGAATCAGCGCAGGAATTGGAACACCAATTCTGAAGAATGGCCTGCGCACCGTACGCCGCGCTGCAGGAGCCATTCGGAACGAGCGCCGCTATCGGTTTTTCCGGGACGCCGCAAAACAAATTCTGTTTACGGAATGAGACGCAATCTCCAGCTGCTGGCGCAGATGCTAACGGATAGAACGCGCGAGCGCCGCCGCTATCAACCGCGCGAGAGTGCTATCTCAGCGCCCGCTAGAATTGCCTGTTCTGTCTTATCAACTCTCACATGATGGCAACACCGAAACCCCCTGCCATCACTCTGAGGGCCTGGGGGGGGGGGTGTCCCCATGCTCATTTAGCGGAGAACGTTTTTTTTGGCGCTATCTATCACTGAATACACACTCACTTATTTACACACATACACTATATAGGGGCAATTTAGAGCATCCAATGCCCATCCAGGGGAGAACGCCTCGAGCGCTGGGCAGATACACCCAGGACATGGGGGTAATCTATCGCTGGACACACACTCACTCACTCACACCCACTCTATATGGGGCAATTTGGAGAATTCAATTGACCTTGATGCATGTTTTTGGACTGTGGGAGGAAACCGGAGAACCAGGCGGAAACCCATGTGGAACACGGGGAGAACATGGAAACTCCACCCAGATTGGGATTCCAACCGGGAGAACCCAACGCTGAGAGGAGAACATGCTAAACCACTAAGCCACCGTGCCGCCACTATAAATGAATATTTATCCATCCATTATCTTCCACTTTATCCTCTATTAGGGT
>JAFMOD010000292.1:778937-805048 GCA_019802435.1 Corydoras maculifer | reverse complement strand
TTGGATTTTCTTCCAGCGTTAAGCTGCTTTTATGATTTAACTGAAAAAAAACAAATGCCGTTTCTTAATCTTTTTTTTTTTTTTTTATTTCATCTCAGTATCCGGGGCTTAGTGGTTGGCATGTTCTCCTCTCAGCGCTGGGGATTCCCGGTTCGAGTCCCAATCTGGGTGGAGTTCCCATGTTCTCCCCGTGTCCGCGTGGGTTTCCTCAGGGTTCTCCTGTTTCCTCCCACAGTCCAAAAACATGGATCAAGGTCAATTGAGTTCTCCAAATTGCCCCATATAGAGTGTGTTTGTGTGTGCCCAGCGTCCATAGATTGGCGTCCTGTCCTGGGTATATCTGCCCAACCTTCTCCCCTGGATGGGCATGGAGAACCCCACCCCGTGACCCTAATAGACAATAAAGCAGAAGATGATGGATGGATGGAATTTGGCTTTCTTCCGAACCTTCTGCAACCTCATTGTTTGTTTCTAAACGTTCTGCCCGCAGGATCTACCAGGGGGTTGAGAACCAGCGGAACACGTACCGCTCCCCGGCGCCAATGCCGCTCCCCGCAGGATGAGCCGGCTGTCCCTTAGAGGGCGACGAGGAGCATGTCGGAACACATGGTCTGTAGAGGGCACTGCATCTGCATTCCAGGTATGTTCGCCGGTTCTAGAGTAGTGGACCGTCGTGGGCATTAGTTGGCTTCCTCCTCCTGATTGATGGTCGTTAATGGAGGCTTGGATGGAGAAATGCAGTGGTTTGCGTTAAGATTACCGGGGAGTCGCACTGATTGGACGGCGGGAAATGGAGCTTTTTGTTGGAGCTCCGTTTGTTTCCTTCGCGGAATTTACTCGCCGTCTCGGTTCTCCGCCGCCTCCCACTCACCCCCACTGCGAATTCGGGAACCCGGCCGCATGATCTTGAGACTGCACTGCAAGCGGTCTTAGCCGTGGGCTGCCGTTCTTTATGCTTTATACGTCTGAAACGGGTTCTGATTGATGTTCCATTCGGTGAATCGCCGTCTGTCGTGGAAACCAACCTTTTATTTTATTTGACAATCCTGTAGACTTAGAAAGCCGCCGCTCGCATAACGCGCAGCATGATTCAGGGCAAATCGTGTTAAATGTAAAGTGAGCCGTGAGGCCGGCTGGAGGAATCTGTCCTCCACATTTAACCTATCCCTGCAGTGACGCATTTACACGCCCCGAATTCTGGGTAGCCCTATAGACCACCACCAGGGAGCAATTGGGGTTAGCTGCCCCGCTCACGGGATCTTCACCAAAAACAATTTACGGAATCGAACCGGGGACCTTCAGGTCGCAAGGCTGGTTCCTTAACTCCTTAACCACCATTCCACGAATTAGAAGCCAACGCATATACTAATCCTCTTAATTACTCATGAGTGTTACCAATCAGCGCGTCACGTGCCGTTCCCTCTAAGATCCGGGTGGCACTCTGACTTTGGCGGGTTGCTATTTGGGCGGTGCAGCTACCTTGAATCAATGCGCTGCTTCGTGAGGTTCTCCATGTTCCTGTGAATGAAGAACCCGCAGTATAGTATGTATCTGTATTCTCTGTACAAATGCAGTCCGATTTAATAGCGCTCCGTTGGTTTGAGCGTTCCATGGCGTCGGACTTCATGACCCACCGCCCAACGAGATGGCCACCGACGTCTGGAGACGTTGTTTTCTGTTGTCGAGAAATGGATCGCCCACCGGAGACATATATTCACATGCAGCGTTGCTATTTAAACGGTACAATTAAGACAGCGATGCACCGTGTGGAGGGCGTAAGATAGCGGTGGGTACTGCATATACGACTCTGTCTATTGTTAGTTGTGAACAGTGAAATGTGAAACGACGTCCTTCGAATGTTAAATAGCGAATTTAATGATGTTTGTATTAAACCATCGTCTCGCATTATCACCTGAAGATCCCCACGGCCCCTCACTCCGCGTTTGTTTAGCTCATCGCGACTTCTATCTCGTGACATCATGCGGCAGCTTTAGTCTAAAAACACCGAGCCGTTGCCTCGGAAACGCTTTCTTCTGTCATCCTCGTTCACATACTTAGTCTCTAATGGAGGAAGAGACCTGCCACATGGGAATAAACATGACTCATAAACAAGCGTCGAATAGCATTATTTTACTTACCGTTGGTTTATAAACAGCTTTTAATTGGACGCCGTCGTGACACGGGCGAGTGCATTGTGGGTCGGTGAGGCTTTAATGACCGACTGACTCGTTAATGTCCCGAACGTGAAGTTATGATATGACCGTGGCCGGTTTCCTTTGGAATTTGTACAGCAGTGTGGTCCTGACTGTTGGAGAACATACCAAAGGGGAGATGTCAGTAGTCTTTAGACAGTAGAGCATCACTGACCGGTTGGCCGCTACGTTCCGGAGCGTCTAATACAATGCTTTTGAGTAAAACTCTCGAGTCTGTCCTGAAGGAACCTGAAAGATGTTGTGGAACCACTCACGGATTCACGCTGGCTTTCATCCACCTCCTGCCTGCTGCATTATTATTTATATATGAAGAACGTTATGCGATGGCGGTTCTCTCCGTGAGCAGATCTTTCCGGCTTTCCGAACCACTTAACCAGAGACCCGCGAGCTCTATTGTTTCTCATCCAGGAGCATTAAGGATGTGCCGACATTTCAATTATCCATAAGCAACATGCCTCTGAATTCTAAGCTTACAGTTGAAATTGTGCTGAAAAGTGCTGGAGGTGTTGTTCTAAACCGTATTACCTTCATACAGAGAGAATTCGAAACACATCCGTCCAATTTATCGTTCCGATATTACAATGAAATGTTTTTTTTTTTATTGTTTTGTGTAAGGAGCGATTGCGGTTGGGTGTCTTGACCAAGGGCCATGGTGATTGGTGGGACCAGGAATCGAACAAAGGTGGTTCCTTAACGACAAGCCTTAATTATTTGTGTAATTAAGTGTTTTAATGTACAATAAACCAATCAGTGTTACTTGCTGTGAGAGCCAGGCGGCGCTCTGACTTTGGCAGATTGCTATTTCGGCGGTGCGGCCTCGACGCTGGTCCATGAGGTTCTCCATTCTACTGAGAATGGAATTTGCAAGGCTGGTTTTTTAACCACAAGCCTACAACTTGCCCAGGTCACATGACCAACATCCACCCATCCATTATCTTGCTCTTTATTCTCGCGGGGCGGTTCCCCATGCCCATCCAGGCGAGAACGTTTCGGGCGCTGGGCAGATACACCCATGACAGGGCGTCAATCTATCGCTGGGCACACACTCACTCACACAGACACACTATCTGGGGCAATTTGGAGCATTTAATGTACCTCGATCCATGTTTTTGGACTATGGGAGGAAATTGAAGAACCAGGAGGAAACCTATGTGGACACGGGGAGAACATGGGAAATCCACGCAGACTGGGATTCGACCCTGGAATACCCAGCGCTGAGAGCAGAACATGCCAGCCACATGACCAAACATGTGAAGAGAAGCTGAAATGTTCCCAAATGCAATTCTGGCGAACATGTGGTCGTTTTATTTACACCTGCCTCACTTCTGTTGATACGTGGCTCCAGACGGCACTCTGACTTTGGCGGGTTGCTATTTAAGAGTTGCAGCAAATGCCGCGTGGACCAGATAATGTGGACCTAAATCCTTTTGCTTGTTGGAAGAGAACCCATTTTAAATATGTTCCTCGTGCAGGGTGCGATAACTCGGTCTTCTCTTTAAGAAAATCCCACCAAAGCCCCGGACCTCTCGCCACGGCACGCCGGCTTTTAACACGGCACACGACTCGTCTCCGAGCTGCTCATGGTGTATTTATAAGTTCCACTCTTAACTTTACGGCTCGGCTGATGGTCAGCCAGCTCGGCTGCCGCGGTGCCATTAGTCAGCGGCTCCGGCGGCGTGGGCTTCTGATTAGGAGTAAAATGGTTTCGATTAGCTGCGGCCGGAATTAATCTCCCTTTAATGACAAACATATTTCCACTGTTCCTGAAACGACTTTTCGGCGCTTGCCCCGCAGTCCGGCTCGGCGCATTCATCCAGTGCTGATTAAATACAACCATCGGGCCGGGATTTGTAACCGAGCTCGTCTGACACTTAAAAGGGTCTTTATCTCCGAGCGGGATGCTCGTACACAGGACCTCCCGCATCAATTAGAACGTCGTGGTGTGTTCGGGAATCTATTTGGATGAACCGAGCAGCCAGCAGAGAAGCCATCTTACTTCAGTCAGCACTGTTCATTATGCTGCATTACTGACTAGTGGAACGCCACAGACTGGAGCCACCATGTGACTCACCAAACAAGTGATTCACCAAACAAGTGATTCACCGAACAAGTGATTCACCAAATAAGTGATGAGGTGAATAATAATAAGGCTGTATTAATAAGACACACCCACTCACTGAACACCTGTTCGGCTGTTCGCCTCGGATTATTAAATGTTCTGCTTTGTTCTCATCTTATAAATGAGGGCAAGTGTGTGTGTGTGTGTGTGTGTGTGTGTGTGTGTGTTTGTGTGTGTGTGTGTGTGGTGCTTCTTATACCATCCATCCATCCATCATCTTCCGCTTTGTCCTATCTTAGAGTTGCGGAGGGTTCCCCATGCCCATCCAGGGGAGAAAGTTTTGGGCGCTGGGCAGATACACCCAGGACAGGGGGGCAATCTATCACTTGGCACACACTCACTCACACACACACACACTATATGGGGCAATTTGGAGAATTCAATTGACTTGATCAAAATTTTTGGACTGTGGGAGGAAAGCGGAGAACCCGGAGGAAACCCACACGGACACGGGGAGAACATGGAAACTCCACCCAGAATGGGATTCGAAGCGCTGAGAGGAGAACATGCTAACCACTAAGCCACCGTGCCGCCCGCTTCTAATACCTTTAATACCTAATACATCTACCATACTTGATCTTAAGAAACCTGCTGAGGATTATATACTCCTCACATCCTCCATGAAGCAGCCCAGGAAGACCTATAGGTCCCCGGTTCAGTTCCCGGTCCCAACAAGTACTACCAAGCCATCTTTTAAGGGCGCTACTAAAGGGCTGTGTGTGTGTGTGTGTGTGTGTGTGTGTGTGTGTGTGTGTGTGTGTGTGTGTGTGTGTGTGTGTGTGTGTGTGTGTCACGGCAAGGGTGGGTTAAATGTGGAGAACCTATTCCTCCGTGTGTTGGTACACTCAGCCTAAAAGCTCACTGTTTTCGGTGTATTAGTTTTTTCTTTCCCCTTTAATGAGTTAAATTAAGTTTCGTTTTGCAAAAGAAACCCTCGAAAAACGACTAATTGCATGTTAATTAGCCTTCACGGCGTTTGCAAAGCGGCTAGTCGGTCGCATTGGTGTGTGTGTAGTACCCACGTCGCGCACCAGGGGGCACCCGACCCTTTCCGTGCGAAGTGATTGGCGGGATTTCCCTGAGAGAAGAGCAGCGTGTGGGTCAGCGTGGGCTTCATCATCTATTAGTTATAATTCTGTCCTTTTGAAAACAAATACACATCATTAAAGCTGAACTCGTGAAGTCAACGATTTATAAATGTGACGGAAGGGAATCTGAGTAACTGCGGCCGGCTAGCTGGTTTACTAAACGCTCCAATGAGTGTATACAGAAGCATTAAAAAAAAACACAAAAAACACGGACATTCATTCATTATCTCCCACTTTATCCTCTATTAGGGTCGTGGTGGGGTTCCCCATGCCCATCCAGGGGAGAATGTCTCGGGCGCTGGGCAGACAGACCCAGGACAGGGGGGCAATCCATCGCTGGGCACACACTCACTCACACAGACACACTCTATATGGGGCAATTTGGAGAACTCAATTAACTTGATCCATGTTTTTGGACTGTGGGAGGAAACCGGAGAACCCGGAGGAAACCCACGCAGACACGGGGAGAACATGGAAACTCCACCCAGATGGGGATTCGAACCGAGAATCCCTAGTGCTGAGAGGCGAACGTGCTAATCACTAAGCCACCGTGCCGCCAAAAACATGGACATTTAAAACAAAAAACATTTTAGGAGTGAGGTTCTGTGGTTCTGCTCCTCAAACACTGTCTTTTAAAACCCGCAAACTCGTTATAATCCATCCATTATCATCCGCTTTATCCTCTACTAGGGTCATGGGGGGGGGAGAGAACGTTTCAGGTGCTGGGCAGATACACCCAGGACAGGGGGCAATCTATTGCTGGACACACACTCACTCACACAGGCACACTCTATATGGGGCAATTTGGAGAATTCAATTGAACTTGGGTGGCTTAGTGGTTTAGCACGTTCGCCTCTCAGCACTAGGGATTCCCGGTTCGAATCCCCATCTGGGTGGAGTTTCCATGTTCTCCCCGTGTCCGCGTGGGTTTCCTCCGGGTTTTCCGCTTTCCTCCCACAGTCCAAAAACATAGATCAAGTCAATTGAATTCTCCAAATTGCCCCATATAGAGTGTGTCTGTGTGAGTGAGTGTGTGCCCAGCGATGGGTTGGCGTCCTGTCCTGGGTGTATCTGCCCAGCGCCCGAGACGTTCTCCCCTGGATGGGCATGGGGAACCACACCGCGACCCTAATAGAGAATAAAGCGGGAGATAATGGATGAATGAATGAATTGGACTCGATCCATGTTTTTGGACGGTGGGAGGAAACCGGAGAACCCGGAGGAAGCCCATGCAGACACGGGGCAGAACATGGGAACTCCACCCAAATTGGGATTCGAACCGGGAATCCCCAGCGCTGAGAGGAGAACATGCCAACCACTAAGCCACCGGGCCCGCCCCTGGTTATAATAATAAATATCAACATAAATATAATAATGCTTTATTTCTAAATGATTGAACTCTTTTTATCTTCAATGATGCGAATCTGCTGACACGTCCTGTACATCTGAACGGTTTTACTTAAACCTCAACCTGTCGGTGAATAGAACCTCGGTGGGTGGAGAAATCGGAGCGTCTGCGGCACCCCGCGCTGTTTAATGAGCGCGTTTAGGTGGCAGACTCTGAGGTTCATCAGGTTTAAATCTGTCCTGCGGCTGGTGATGAGTTAATGTGCGGAGATTTAAACTCCGACGTCTTTGGCGTTCTTAATCAGCCGGAACTTTCTGATGGAACACGCTGGGAACGCCGGGCTTTAAAATAAAGAGCCGTCTCGATATAAAAGAGACGGTGAGAATCGCCCGGGCCGACCCTGGGGACAGGAACGAATCCAATCCTCTCCGAGCTGCCGAGGAGGAGAGTGCACGGTATGACCTGCGCAGCTGAGCATCATGGGAAATGAAGGCTGGGTCTCCAGGAGGACAAAAAGAACGGCTCTGGCATTTCAGGCTAAACCCGGGTTCGAGTTTGTAGAGCGTATTGAGTCGTAATGACATTTAGCTGCTGTACCAATTCCCAGCACGAGGCTTCGTTAACCGAGAACCACGAAACGAGTAACGGAACCAGAACCCAACATACGGACGGTGGCAGCGATGTGGACGCTCAGTGAACCACCCCAGCACCGGAGACGTAGAGGAGTCTCGCACCCCATCCTCCCTTTCGTTCCTGCCCCACCTCGGTGAGAACGTCAGTCTGCAGAACATCCCAAAACAACCGGGAGGGCATGTACTACAACGGATGCGGGAGTTCCCCATGTCCATCCAGAGGAGAACATTTCGGGCTCTGGGCAGATACACCCTCACTCACACTGACACACAAACACAATGGGCACACCCTCACTCACACTGACAATACAAACACAATATGGGGCAATTTGGAGCATCCAGTTAGCCTTGAATCGATGTTTTTGGACTGTGGGAGGAAACCAGAGAACCTGGAGAAAGCACACATGGACTGTATAGTGTGTGTGTGTGTGTCTGTGTGGTGTGTGTGTATAGTGTGTGTGTGTGTATAGTGTCTGTATAATATGTATAATGTGTGTGTGTATAGTGTCTATATAATATGTATAGTGTGTGTATAATGTGTGTGTGTGCTGTGTGTATAGTGTTTGTGTATAATGTTTATAGTGTGTGTGTATGATGTGTGTGTGTGTATATAGTGTGTGTGTGTGTGTGTATAGTGTGTGTTTTTGGACTGTGGGAGGAAACCGGAGAACCTGGAGAAAACACACATGGACTGTATAGTGTGTGTAGTGTGTGTATATAGTGTCTGTATAATATGTATAGTGTGTTTATAATGTTGTGTGTGTGTGTGTGTGTGCTGTGTGTATAGTGTTTGTGTATAATGTTTATAGTGTGTGTATGATGTGTGTGTGTGTATATAGTATGTGTCTGTATAATGTGTGTGTGTGTGTGTGTGTGTGTATATAGTGTGTGTCTGTATAATGTGTGTGTCTGTGTGTGTGTATAGTATGTGTCTGTATAATGTGTATAATGTGTGTGTGTGTATATAGTGTGTGTCTGTATAATGTGTGTGTGTGTGTGTGTGTTTGTGTGTGTGTGTGTATATATAGTATGTGTCTGTATAATGTGTATAATGTGTGTGTGTGTGTGTGTGTGTGTGTATATAGTGTGTCTGTATAATGTGTGTGTGTGTGTGTGTGTATATAGTATGTGTCTGTATAATGTGTATAATGTGTGTGTGTGTGTGTGTGTGTATAGTGTGTATGCTCTAATCAACATGTCGGTCGCTGTTCCATCCCTCACCTGCCCCCCCTCCTCCAGGTCGTGTTCACCCCCCCCCCATCTCCTCAATTTCTAATTTTTGCCCAAATTGTGTTTTGTCTCGGTGCAGCGTGTGGAAGGACGTCCACCATCGACCCGGATTAATGAGCCGGCTGCAGAACGTCCCCCCGTTGTTCCTCACCGGTTCCCTCTCTTTAATCAGATCTTCTGTCGCCCATCGTTTCTCAGACGCAATGCGTTGTGATCATGCCCCGCTCTCAGAATGACAATCACCCCCCCCACCCTCCCCTCACCCCTCACCCTTCAGCGGCGTCCTCGTTATTCTCTCTGAATCGAACCCGGCGGGACGCGGCGCACGGTGGGTTCTCTGAACCGCAGGTTCACACTTTATTCCACATCAGCGTTCCCTCGTTAATCACGTTCTTCAGGAGTCCAGAGTGTCTCTAGAACCCCTCCTCTCTTCCCCGGTATTTCGGCGCCGGCCCGACGGCGTTCCCTTCTTTCATTAGACGTTCTCCCCCTTTGTGTTCCACTAACAGCAAGACGTGTGGTTCTGCCGCCGCTCGTCCATTTCCTCCTGCCAACCTGTTTGTTCCGACTGCGTCCACAACAATACGACTCAAATTGGTCTTCGTCAGCCGATGGCTTCCACATCGACACAGAGGGCGCTGTTTCGCACCCCGTCGTTCTTCAAATATCTGACCCAGAGCGCCTCTTAATGGCTGTGGATGGTTAGAACCACATGCACGGAGAGCACCCCAGCCATCCTTACTGTCTTGCCCCCTCGAGTACATCGGTCCGTAGAACATCCTGAAATGGCCACCAGGGCAGTTAATACAGCAATACGGTGCAAAAGGGCGTGGCGTTGTTGTGAATAATTCCCAACAAGTAACAATTCCAGTTTCTCCAACAATCAAATATCGCCATCTAGTGGCCAAATTACAGAAATTGGAGTAGCAGCTTTAGTGCTGATCGCTGTTTATATTGATCCGTATTTTATTTATTGCACATCACGCATCGATACCAACGTGAATCGCTCGGGGGGGGGGTGTTATTGTCAATGATGTCACGACCGGCTCGGCCAATCAGATTTGCGGAGCGGGACCACCTGTTTTTATGATGTGAATTGAGAATCCAGTGATGTACTACTGAGGTCACGATGGTGTTCTCCCCATGCCCATCCATGAGGGAACTTTTCAGACGCTGGGCAGACACGCCCAGTAGAGGGCGCCGATACATGATCTGATGCACCGCAGATACGTCTATTTTTGGTCCATTTTCGTGTCGCCGTTCTACTTCGACCACATGCATCGATTCCACCTAGTGTCCGAACGTGCACATGGCTGTTGCACCAACATTAAAAAAAAATTATTATTTACATTTTTCGTTTCGTACATTATTATTACATTTATTCATTCATTCATTCATTATCTTCCGCTTATCCTCTATTAGGGTCGCGGTGGGGTTCCCCATGCCCATCCAGGGGAGAACGTCTCGGGCGCTGGGCAGACAGACCCAGGACAGGGCGCCAATCCATCGCTGGGCACACACTCACTCACACACACACACTCTAAATGGGGCAATTTTGAGAATTCAATTAACTTGATCCATGTTTTTGGACTGTGGGAGGAAACCGGAGAACCCGGAGGAAACCCACGCAGACACGGGGAGAACATGGAAACTCCACCCAGATGGGGATTCGAACCGGGAATCCCCAGCGCTGAGAGGCGAATGTGCTAAACCACTAAGCCACCGTGCCGCCCTTATTACATTTAGTCATTTATAATTTAATTCTGCAAATAAATGCAAAACATAAAAGATGGGACGCAGTGCCACCTCTTCACGTCAATCCGTTGATGCTGGGTGTTAAACGCGGCTCTGCTGTGAGCCCGGCTACTTGAATATTTAATGTGGCCGCTTGATTCTGGACCGTTGGTTCCCCGCGGTAAGCAATCTCCTTGGCGAGGACGTAAAGTCAGGCCCAGAATCAATAGAGGCTCCGGATGACGTGCGGATCTATTTTTCTCTCATCTCAGAAGTTTGTTCTTCATAAGTCCTGAAAGCCCGATCATTCGCCATTATGGCGTCTCAAATGCACGCAAAGCTCAGCGGCCGTCCCGTACCGGCCCTCCACACCCCCACACCCCCTCCCCGCCGCTGCGTAATTGGCCTCCCGCTGTTGATTGCACGAGGATCCGGATGGAGCGGTGAAGTGGCGAGTGTCCTGATGGTCTCTGGGACGTGGAATTGATATGAGGCTCGATCGCGCCGTAGTGTAAGTCGTACGATAATAACCTCGTTACTGGAAGACTTATTGTTCCCGGAAATTGTCTTCATACGTTTTTGCATTTGTTGCTAGGATACGATATAAGCTGGTTGCAATAAAACATTGTTGGGGGCTGACGGTGGAGTGCTGCGTTTGTTCATCTATGAAGAAAAAAAAACGTGAAACACTTTCATCTAATATTTTTAAAAATGGCTTAGAGACACGATCCTGCAGAGTCGCTGGTTTAGAGAAATAAAAATGGCCCTATTACACACCCTGCGCAGGGTGCAGTGCGATGCTCATTACCATCCGACACCCCACCAATTTAGTGAGTCTGTTTCCACACCTTCCTCTTGTGCTGTTTAAATAGCAATGCTGCGTGTGAATATACCCCCCCTCGATGGGCGTGGCTGACTCGAAATGCGGTGTGTTCAGGTACATTTCTGGGCTACTGGAATAAACACAGGCGTAACGCGGACCGAAAACAACCTCTCCAGACGTCGGCCGCTATCTCGGCGTTGAATCCTCAACGCAGGCGCCGCGTGTCGAACCCCACGGAACGCCGAAACCAACGGAACGCTATGAAATCTGAACGCATTTGTACAGAGCGTGTACAGATGTACACCATCCGGTGGGTTCTCCGTTCAGTCGAGGTCGCTGCACCGCTTAAATAGCAACCCGCCAAAGTCAGAGCGCCACCTGGAGCCTAAAGGGAACGGCATGTGATGTTCGACACAAACCCACGAAGAATTAAGAGGATTAGAACGTGCTTTATCACGGTTACAGATTAAATGATAGAAACAAACAGAGCTCATGAAGATTGGCGGAAACGTTGTGAGATGGTTAATAGTTTGCAGACGGATTAATCAGACCGCTGTCTGTCGTGTTGTTTGTGATTCAGCGCTGTGGGTTTGGGAGAGGTGTCTGCCCCGGTGTATCTGAATATAGCAGAAAGCTTCCTGTCGATGATGAAGATGATGATGATGATGATGATGATGATGTGGGTGCGGTAATGAATCTGGGTGAGAAGGTCGGAGAGAAACTGGAGGAAGCTTCGGCTGGAAGAAACTCTGAAGGATAATTGTCAGCTAACTACAATCACGGAATCCTCGGCAGTCTGTCGCATGGTGGAGGGGGAGGGGGAGGGGGAGGTGAAAGACAGAGGCTGAGGGGAAAGGTGGAGGTCATGGAATTGGACAGCAGATTCCAGCAATCGGTGCTTCTGCTAACGAGGTGTATTTTAGGAGCGACGTTAATAAGCGAGTGTTCTTCGGGTCGGAGTTCTGATGCGTCAGTGGGTTTGTCATCACTAACTGCACGGAGACGACGTGAAGCCGGGGTGGAAGAGGCGCGGGGACCACGGGAGGAAATGAACTGGGAGGAGAGGGAGTTCCCTTTTTGGGAAAGCACCACAATTACAGAAAAATATCCTTTAATAACCAATCAGAGCTGCAGAAATGACTAAATATAAATATATATATATATATATATATATATATATATATATATATATATATATATGTGTGTGTGTGTAATTATGTATATAATATGTATTCATTAATTATCTTCTGCTTTATCCGCTATTAGGGTCGCGGTGGGGGGAGGCGTTTCCCATGTCCATCCAGGGAAGAGTGTCTCAGGCGCCGGGTAGATACACCCAGGACAGGGCGCCAACCTATCGCTGGACACACACTCACTCACACAAACACACTCTATATGGGGCAATTTGGAGAACTCAATTGACTTGATCCATGTTTTTGGACTGTGGGAGGAAACCGGAGAACCCGGAGGAAACCCACACAGACACGGGGAGAACATGGAAATGGATCGGGATTCAAACCGGGAATATCTAGCGCTGAGAGGCGAACGTGCTAACCACCGTACCATTGTGCCGCCTATATGTATATATATATATGGGTGTGTGTGTGTGTGTGTGTGTATATATATACATATATATATATATATATATATATGTGTGTGTGTGTGTGTATAAGTATGTGTGTGTAAGTGTGTGTGTTTGTATATATATATATATATATATAGAGTGCCCAAAAAGGCACTCCCACCTATATATATATATGTTTATATGCCCAGCGATAGATTGGCGCCCTGTCCTGAGTGTATCTGCCCAGCGCCCGAGGCTGGGGGTTTAAATGTTTGTGGAGTTACATTCGTAACCCACGCTTCATTACTCTCGTGACATCAGCGTTGCCAACTCCATTCCTTTTAGCTACAAAGGCAGAGCGTGTTTTTCATATGACCCCCCGCACTCGGAGCTAATTATCCCAGCAGGCATCAGTGCGTTCATTATAATTAAACACATAGAGAGCAGACGGGATCAGAGTTGCTAGGAGAAGGAGATGAAACAAAAACTTGTCTCTTTTTTTTTTTTTTGAGATCCTCGTCTGGAGCGGCAGGACGAAATCTGAGAATGTGATCCACTCTGGAGCTTTCGCGTCTCTCTCTCACAGCTCTCTTTCATTTGAGTTGAATTATGTGGCTTTGCGTTGAACTGTCGATCATTCTCCCACCTGAGTCCCCAAAACGCAAGAAAACACTGTTTGTGAGGGATTTTAGTTGTTATGGCAACCATTGTTAAAGGTATTATGGTAGTTATGATTGTCATTGTTTAAGTGATTATGCCAGGTATAGCAACCCAACTTCCAAAGGGATTATAAGTACCAGTAGTAAAATAATGAAGGTATTAAATTAGTTGTGGCAACCCTTGGTTGGGCGGGGTTATAGTAGTTGTGGCAACTGTTGTTTGTGAAATTATAGTCGTCATAACCACCCTCGTTTCTGGAGGATTATACTAGTTATAGTAACCTTTGTTTGTGAGATTATATATTATATATGTTTATAAGGGATTAAATTAAGTGTGGCAACCTTTGGTTTAGCGGGGTTATTAGTAGTTGTGGCAACCCTGATTATATTAGTTGTGACATTTTTGTGATCTTTTAGTAGTCATGGCAACCCTTGTTTCTGTGGGATTGCACTATTTTTTTTTGGCAACCTTTGTTTAGGAGGGATTACACTTGGGGATACAATTGGGGGGGGGGGGGGGGGGGGGGGGGGGGGGGGGGGGGGGGGGGGGGGGGGGGGGGGGGGGGGGGGGGGGGGGGGGGGGGGGGGGGGGGGGGGGGGGGGGGGATATTGATTGGTTGTATACTGATTGGTTGTTTATTGGTTGGTTGTATACTGATTGGTTATGTAACGTGTGTAACGGGTTTGGGTTCCGTTTTCGTGTCAGCGTGGGATTACGTACAGACTCTCTGACAGGGGGAGCTGTCGAAGCAAACGTCTGCTCTCTGAGATCGTTGAATAATGTCTGTTAGAACCGCAGCGCTGCTTTCATCTGACGGTTCATACTTAATCTGACAGCAAAATCCTCAAATAATAACGTTGTGCATTCTGCGTTCTCGGTTCTCCTCTCGGTCTTATCGGTTCCTGAACACCGGCGCGTTCGCCCCATTCAGACGTCACACGGAGACGACGCCGTGGCCGATCATATCGCTGCGACTTTAATGTCTTCATGTCGTCCATTCAGTGTGTTTTTGAAAGACCAACCCCCCACATCCCCCCTCAGAGGGGCAGTCCCATTCCCAATCAGGGGAGAACATTTCAGGTGCTGGGCATAAAGGCATATACACCCTGCTGGGTCGGACTCAGGCACATTATATGGGGGCAATTTAGAGCAGCCGGTTCACCTTGAACCCATGTTTTCGGACGGTGGGAGGTCACGGCAGGACGTCTAGCGAACACACGGGGGGAGAACATGCAAACTCCAACCGGCTCGGCATTCAAACCCGGATCCCCAGCGCTGAGGGGCGGCGCCCCCGTTTGACTGTAACGCGCCACGATGACGAACGACCTCCGCGTCGGGGCGCTTCAGGGTTCTTTAGTTCTTAAAGAGTTACGCAGCAAACTTTTTAAAGATCTCTTTGAGAATTCTATAAATCAAAGGCAGAATAATTTATAGCGGGGGCAGGCGGGGGGGGGGGGCGGTGGGGGGGGTTTGTTGGTGAGACTGAAGATCAAGGGACGACGGTTTAATACTCAACACTTTTAATAACGGGACGCGGCGTGTTCGGTAATACGTCCCAGTCGGCCGATCTAATTGCACCGCCGCTCTAATGTCCTCGCTTTAGCGACTAATGACGAGAACCGGCTCCGTGAGCGTTCATCAACTGAGCGGGAACCGAAACGTTCCCACGCTGGGGATCTTTGGGTTTGGAACCTTCGCGGATCCCAATTTGGGTTAGAGCCATGATGCAGCACCCTGGAGAAGAGAGGCCTTGAGAGAATGAGGGCCTTGCTCAAGGGCCCACACTGGCATCTTTTAATTAATTTGTGTTTTGAACCTATGAGGATCAATAGAGGGTCAAACCTGATACCCCCTCTGGAGCTAATAGCATTAAGGGCCATGCTCAAGGGCCCACGCTGGCATTTTTAGCACCCTCTGGTATCAAACCCACAAGAATCCCAATTGGAGTCATCGCTTATGGCAAAGAGGTTGCTCGAGGGGCCCACATTTGGCACTTTGGGTTTAGAACCTTTATGGATCCCAATTTGGGTTAGAGCCATGATACAGCACCCTGGAGAAAAGAGACTTAAGGGCCTAGCTTAAGGGCCCACACTGGCATCTTTAGCAGACTTTGGGAGACTATCAAACCCACAGGAAAAAGGTTGAGGGCCCTCGTTTGATAAATTTGGGTGATCAACCCCCTCAGGACTCCTAACCACAGGCTCAGTCATAATACATCACTTAATTCTGGAGCATTGAGGGTTGAGGGCCTCGCTCAGGGGCCCAACTGATCAACTCAGGGTTGGAACCCTTAACTTCAAGCCTTAGAACCTTTTGTTATTCATTCATTCGTTATCTTCCGCTTTATCCTCTATTAGGGTCGGGGGGGGGTTCCCCATGCCCATCCAGGGGAGAACGTTTCGGGCGCTGGGCAGATACACCCAGGACAGGGCGCCAATCCATCGCCGGACACACAATCCCTCACACAGACACACTCTATATGGGGCAATTTGGAGAACTCAATTGACTTGATCCATGTTTTTGGACTGTGGGAGGAAACCGGAGAACCCGGAGGAAACCCACGCAGACACGGGGAGAACATGGAAACTCCACCCAGATGGGGATTCGAACCGGGAATGAGAGGAGAACATGCTAAACCACTAACTCACGTGCTGCCCTTTTGTTATTCTCAGGATTTATTTTTTATTTCCGGTGGGTGAAAGCGATCCTGCCGCTGGAACAGAAAACCAGACGCGCCGTCCTGCAAAGGGTCTCCGACGTTCCTAATCCGACGGACCCCCAAGGGCCCCGCTCCCACCTCCCACGCTCCTCACCTCCGATGGCCTGCTTTACATGGAAATGAGACGCCATTGTTGCCACCCAGCCCCGGGTTACGCGGCGCTCCGTCCCTTCGTTTTTCCTCCCGACGCCTCCGTGTGAGGTTCTGGCGGCGGCCCGTCGAGGATTGGGGCGAGGTGGCGGTGCGCAGCGCTGTTCCGATTCGGCCCAGCACTTAATCATTCTGAATGATGCGCAGGAATGGGATCCGCCGGGCGGCCGGGCCGGGTGGAGATTGACAGCGTCCTCTGTGCCATGTCTAATGTGCTCGGCGCTCTGCGATGGGGGGTGTGCGGGGTGTGATGGGTGGGGGGGTCTCGTCCCGGTGTCTGCTGCTGATATAAAAGTCCGTGTTCAATCTTGCGTGGGGCGACATCAGCGAACGGCGGTGAGATTACGAGGTGTTACACGATTTTAAAGATTGATTTCCTGCAGGTCCACAAATAATGATGTTTTGCTTCGGTATTTTCTAATGGAACACACACACACACACACACACACACACACACACGGAAATATCTTGTTAGCGCGGGACTAAAAATGTCCAACACGCGCCGTCACGGAAAATATCTGCATAAAAGCTTGAATCGGATCTGTATGGACATCAAAGGCTCAGTGGTTGGGGTGTTGGGCCCTTAAGAGAGGCCCCTAAACCTCATTACTCCAGGGGTGCAATATTATGGCTATGATTCCAGTTGGGGTCCCTGAAGGTTTAATATATCTGTCTGCCAAAGATACCAATATGGGCCCCTGAGCAAGGCCCCTAAACCTCACTGCTCTAGCAGTGCAATATTATGTCTATGATTCCAATTGGGGTCCCTGAGAGTTTAATATCTTTGTGTGGCAAAGACACCAATATGGGCCCCTGAGCAAGGCCCCTAAACCTCACTGCTCTAGCAGTGCAATATTGTGGCTATGATTCCAGATGGGGTCCCTGAGGGTTTAATATATCTGTCTGCCAAAGATACCAATATGGGCCCCTGAGCAAGGCCCCTAAACCTCACTGCTCTAGCACTGCAATATTATGTCTATGATTCCAATTGGGGTCCCTGAGATTTTAATATTTTCGTGTGGCAAAGACACCAATATGGGCCCCTGAGCAAGGCCCCTAGACCTCACTGCTCTAGCAGTGCAATATTGTGGCTATGATTCCAGATGGGGTCCCTGAGGGTTTAATATATCTGTCTGCCAAAGATACCAATATGGGCCCCTGAGCAAGGCCCCTAAACCTCACTGCTCTAGCACTGCAATATTATGTCTATGATTCCAATTGGGGTCCCTGAGAGTTTAATATCTTTGTGTGGCAAAGACATCAATATGGGCCCCTGAGCAAGGCCCCTAAACCTCACTGCTCTAGGAGTGCAATATTATGGCTATGATTCCAGTTGGGGTCCCTGATAGCTGAATATCTTTGTGTGGCAAAGACACCAATATGGGCCCCTGAGCAAGGCCCCTAAACCTCACTGCTCTAGCAGTGCAATATTGTGGCTATGATTCCAGATGGGGTCCCTGAGAGTTTAATATCTTTGTGTGGCAAAGACACCAATATGGGCCCCTGAGCAAGGCCCCTAAACCTCACTGCTCTAGGAGTGCAATATTGAATTGAATAATAAATCCACGCTTTTGGACTGTGGGAGGAAACCGGAGAACCCAGAGGAAACCCACGTGGACGTGGGCATTGGAACCCAGAAGCTGAGAAGCGGACGTGCAGACCACGTCTACGTGGTGGGTGGAGCCAACGTAACGTTCCATCCTAAAATTTTGCCGGTGGGACATGAACATGACGGGGCTGTTGGTGGTGGACGGATGTGGGCGTGTCCTTTCGTTCATCTGCTCTGTGATTGACAGCCGGTCCGTCCGCGATGTGTCCTCGTCCAAAACGTAAACCGCCGTCCTCTCGTTCTCAAGGATGGGGTTTTGTTTTTTTTTCGGTGCTGCTGCTGCTGCTGCTGCGGGGGGGTGGAGGGAGAGGGGGGGGGGTTCTCCACTCAGACCGGCGGCGGCTCATCTGCCCCGGGGGTAATTGTTTATTTCCCTGCTGTTTTGTAAATCTCTGTGAAAACCGTGTTAGCTCTATTTACTCGGCGACGCTCCTCCGGCGCGAACGCCGTTACCCAGAACCGCTTGCAAAATAGGTTCTATTATGGGATGGCACGCTAACGGAAACAGGAGTCGAGTCATTTGGATGGTTGATGAGCCAAGTGTAAACAACTCCATCAGGAGTGGTGGGGGCGCGGGGAGGGGGGGGGTAGCTGACAGACCTGACTAATGCCTTCCAGCTGTGTTGGGTCTCTGTGGACCGGGTTCCGCGCGTTCTTTTGTATCGCACGTTCTAAAGCGGAACGTTTACGTCCACCGCGCAGGACGGAACATACAGCACGGAACGCTCCGTACCCCTGAACTCCGCCGGTGGGTCAGCGCGGTCTGCGGCGTGCAGCTAATTCTTCTTAATGTCCCGATCCGAGGCGCCGGAGCGCAGCGAGCAGCGAGCAGGAGCGCCGTTCCTTTAATGAGGTGTCTCTCAGGGCGC
The DNA here is from genome assembly GCA_019802435.1 of Corydoras maculifer. Classification (NCBI taxonomy): domain Eukaryota; kingdom Metazoa; phylum Chordata; class Actinopteri; order Siluriformes; family Callichthyidae; genus Corydoras; species Corydoras maculifer. The sequence continues at coordinate 786,290 of JAFMOD010000292.1, read as the reverse complement.
CGGTCTCATTGCGCCGTATCTGTTCTCTGATGTGAAACGCGGTGCAACGCGGGGAGCGGAGGTTTTGGGGAACGACGTGGAACCTCAGAGGTCGCTGATCCAGAACGATAACCCCCGGAGAACCTCCCGGCAACCGTGGGGAAGCTCCCCGACGCTTTCATCTCTCGTATTTCTCTCCATGAAATATATTTACCTTGAATCCTTGTATTTGGTCTGTGGGAGGAAACCGGAGAACCAGGAGGAAACCCACGCGGACAGGTGGAGAACATGCAGACTCCATCCAGATCGGAAGATAATGAAGATGAAGATGATTTTAAAGCCACCAATTCATCTTGAATCCATGTTTTTGGACCGCGGGAGGAAACCGGAGAACCAGGAGGAAACCCACATGCACACAAGGAGATCATGCCAACAATCAAACCTGGTTTGAATGAGAGGCGGACACGCCCACCACTTCACCATCATGCTGTCCTACCCTAAATTGCCCCTACACTGTATAGTGTGTGAGTGAGTGTGATGGGTGCCCTGTCCTGGGTGTATCTGCCCAGCGTCCGGAACGTTCTCCCGTGGATGGGCATGGGGAACACCCCCTCCCCCGGAACCCCCCCCCTCCCCCCATTCGTGAACCTAATAGGGGATGAAGCAGAAGTCAATGAAGATAAAGATGAACTTAAAGCCGCCAATTTACCTTGAATCCATGTTTTTGGACCATGGGAGGAAACCGAAGAACCAGGAGGAAACCCACATGCACACAAGGAGAACATGCCAACTTACCCAGATCGGGATTCCAACCTGGACTGAATGAGAGGCGGACACCCCACATCACACACTAACACACACACCATTACACAAGTAAAGCTACACACACACACACACACACACACACACACAGGTGGTCATATATAATGGACACACACACATGTTCTAAATCAGGCCCCTGAATTTTCTTTATACATAAATAAAGATGGAGCCCCAACAGCAGAAAACACCAATGAGGAGAAAATAATAAAGCAATTTCATTTAAACTCTGCGACGGCCAATCGGCCAATCAGAAGACGGCCAACCGGCCAATCAGAAGACGGCCAATCGGCCAATCAGAAGAGCCAAAGTCAGAGGCGTTTTTAAAGGTTTTTAATGTTGGGATCGTCTGAGACGGGTGTTATTTCACAGAGACGTCTCTGTATGAAACACCTGCGTTATTGCAGAGCATCGTTACTCACCTGAGACTGCGAGAGCGAGCGAGAGAGCGAGCGAGAGAGAGAGAGAGAGAGAGCGAGAGAGAGAGAGAGAGAGAGAGAGAGAGAGAGAGAGAGAGAGAGAGAGAGAGAGAGAGAGAGAGAGAGAGAGAGAGAGAGAGAGAGCGAGCGAGAGAGAGGGCGAGCGAGAGAGAGAGAGAGTGACGAGAGAGAGTGGGTTTCCTCCGGGTTCTCCGGTTTCCTCCCACAGTCCAAAAACATTGATCAGGTTAATTGAATTCTCAAAATTGCCCCCTATAGAGTGTGGCTGTGTGAGTGAGTGTGTGCCCAGCGATGGATTGGCGCCCTGTCCTGGGTCTATCTGCCCAGCGCCCGAGACGTTCTCCCCTGGATGGGCATGGGGAACCCCACTGCGACCCTGATAGAGGATAAAGCGGGAGATAATGAATGAATGAATGAATTTTTTATCGTAACGAAACCCTCTGATCAAAGCCATAAAACCGTGTCGAATCCCTTTAATCAGCAAAAAACAAAAATGACAACGAGCCGTTAATGAAACGAGCCGTTAATGAAACGAGCCGTTAATGTGGGAGTGATGAACGCGTGAGAGCGCGATGTTAACATTTGCTTTTAATTAAAGGTTACAGAGCGTGGCGGCGTCTTCGCGCTCTGCAGTTCGCCGCCGTGAGCGATGCTCCGAACTAAAGAACAGGCCGGGCTGATAACTACGTCCTTCCTTTAGAACACTGACCTGATCAGGTTTTATTACATCCTATCCCGTCACGATGCTCTTTACCACCCTACAACTCAACATTCAGAAGTCGGCCGCTCTCTCGTCGGGCGGCGGAATATTAAAGGGGGTGCCGCGTTGGCGCGTCCGATGCCGCGGAACGTTGTACGGAGAACGCAGATCCATAGTCTACACTATACTGTGGGTTCTCCACTCACAGGAACACGGAGAACCTCATGGAGCAGCGCATTGAGGCCAGGTGGCTGCACCGCCCAAATAGCGACCCGCCAAAGTCAGAGCGCCTCTGGCTTTTAAAGGGAATGGCACGTGACACGCTGATTGGTTGATCGTATGTTATGCCAATCTATAATTTAAGAGAACTGGTACATGACTTCATCTGGGTGGAGTTTGCATGTTCTCCATGTTCCACCATGGTTTCCTTCAGGTTTTCCGGTTTCTTCCCACAGTCCAAGTTCAAGGTGAATATAATTAACGGTTGGAAATGCGAGAGATTAAAACGCCGGAGACACGCGGTGAACTCTTGGAACGGCGTCTCCGTGGTTACTGGGAGGTTCTTCAGGGGTTATTCTGGTTCTTCACACCAAGCACTGACCCATTCAGTCTCTCTGATTCTGCATTTGCATTTCTGTCCGGACGGAACCCGCTGTTGGATGCAGAGTTCTGCCGGCGTCCCCCGCGGTCGAGGACGATGTCCCGTCTCTTTCAGGCGGTTGCTTTACGCCATGGTTTTGGTAATTACCCCGGCGAACAGCGCAGCACACACGTCAGAATCCATATCCACCCCACTGCGAGCTGTAATTGCCCTTGGAAATGAAATGGACTGGCGGGAACGGCGAGGAACGGCGAGGAACGGCGAGGAACGCCGAAATCCATCAGACGAACCGCGTTCTGAAGAACTTCACATTTTTATTATGCGAAAAAAAAATCCTGTGTTTTTGGATTATTATTATTTTTAAATAATTATTTGCCATTAATTCAGTAATATTAGGATTTGTTATTAATTATTTAAAATTTTCGGGTTCCGCATTGAGGTGTGTTATTGTCGGTAATGTCACGGCTGAACGAACGGCTCGGCCAATCAGATTTAAGGTCAGATATAACAGGATTCCGGTTTATCCAATAATCAAATGCCATCTAGTGGCCAAATCACATAAAGAGGTGTCATTAGTCCCGACGCGTAGATCACTGAGTAACAGGATTCTGGTTTCTCTAACAATCAACTGCCATCTAGTGGCCAAATTACAGAACGCAGTTTATAAAATCAGTGTAACGGGTTTAGGGCTGATCATTTTTTATATTAATCTCTATTTTATATTTTAAAATAATGTATTGTTTATCACGCACTAATACAAATGTGAAGCGCTCAGAGGTGTGTGTTATTGTCAGTGATGTCACGGCCAGACAAACGGCTCAGCCAATCAGATTTAAGAACTGTGGAAGTACCCGTTTTTTGATAAAGCAATAGGGTGCGAGAGGGCCGACACGTAGATCACTGAGTAACAGGATTCCGGTTTAAAATATTGTATAGTTTATCACGCACTGATACGAACCGTTTTTATCATTAAAACATCAAGTCCCCCCCCCTCGAACCCCAAACCGTCTTTGTCCTCATATAAGAAAATAAATCGGGGGGTTTTGCATCCCGTCTTCGAACCCGAACCCGTCTGATGTGCTGCAGGTCACAGAGGAACCGGAGCTGGAACCGGTGGACGGGCGTCACAGGTTCTGATAGCAACTAGAGGTTACGGAGATGCTGACATTTGCGTAAAGCGGCTTACCTCCCTTTCTTTATAATTGGCTGCCGCTGATAAGATCCCGGCGGTGGCGGTGGCGGCGGCGGGGCGAGATAATGCCAGAGGACGACTGTCCGTCCCAAAGAGGGGGGCGGGCTCGGGCTTTTCATCCGAATCCGATTCGATTTGATGTCGGCGTGTCGGCGCAGATAGTGTCATGTCGCGACACCTGCACTTACACGCCGCACCGCGCCACGCAACACCTCACAACACGACAAATCCGCCACCGCTTAGAGTCAACCATGTGACATCAAAAGTGTGGGGACGCCTCCCGTAACCATTCATCCATCCATCATCTTCCACTTTATTTTTTTCTAGGGTCGGGGGTGTGGGGGGTTGGTCCACATGCCCATCCAGGACAGGACAGGGGGGCAATCTATCACTGGGCCCAAAAACACACTCTATATGGGGCAATCTGGACCTTGGATCCATGTTTTTTGAGCTCGCCGATCTGCTTCCTCTGTTAGGATTGCAGTTTAAAGGTGAATCCGGCAGCGAGGTTCTGAGGGTGGAGGTGCTGAGTCCGTGTCCCCCGGCGCGCACCGTTCCGTCAGAGGGTTCTGAAGAGAACGCTGGATTTATTTCTCTGGCTCTGAGTTCATTCCGCCCTCGGCTCGGCCTGAAATATAACCGGATAAGCCCCGCCCCCAAACGCAGGCGCGAGGACGAGTCTGCAGGTCAAAAAAAAAAAAAAAAAAAAAAACAATTACAAAATTACAAAAATTTACATAATATACAAATACAGTAAAATAGTATAATATATACATATATTTAAATATTTAAATAAAAGTAGAGGTGTGTGTGTGTGTGTGTGTGTGTGTGTGTGTGTGTGTGTGTGTGTGTGTTGGTCTGTCCCTCTCCTGGTGGCAGGTGTATGTATGCAGTGCTGCCAGTACACCGCTCTCCCTGTGTTCCCCCAGTAGGTGGGGCAGTTTTTGGGTGAGGGTGAGGGAGGTGAAGTTGGGGATGATGTGTGTGAGTTTGTTATAGTGTCTCTCTCTCTCTATCCCTCTCTCTCTCTGTCTCTCTCTCTATCCCTCTCTCTCTCTTACTCTCTCTCTCTCTCTCTTTCTCTCTCTTACTCTCTCTCTCTCTTTCTCTCTCTCTCTCTCTCTCTCTCTCTCTCTCTCTCTCTCTCTCCCTCTCTCTCTCTCTCTCTCTCTCTCTCTCTCTCTCTCTCTCTCTCTCTCTCTCTCTCTCTCTCTCTCTCTCTCTCTCTCTCTCTCTCTCTCTCTCTCTCTCTCTCTCCCTCTCTCTCTCTCTCTCTCTCTCTCTCTTTTCATTCATCCATGTCTCTCTCTCTCGCTCTCTTTCTCTCTCTCTCTCTCTCCCCCTTCGTCCGGCCCACCACCCTGAACCGCGAGCTGCCACGCCCAGCAGATTGTCCCGTCTGACGGGTGGACGGGTGGACGGGTGGTGTACTCAGAGGCGGTAAAGCTGTTGGCCTTAAGAATCATAACGTTCATTAAATGAAGCCGTCCGCCGGGCGAGCGTTCCTCGCAGCGATGCGTTTGTGCTGACGCGGGATGTTCGGGGGGCAGGTGGGGGGGCAGGGGGGGGGTCTGCTGACACGCTTCCTAACTCAGATTCCAGAACGCGGCGGAGCCGAGACGCCGTGACCTTGTTGCCTCGTCTGCGCTTTCCGTTCCGCTTGTCGTGGAATTTTATGCATAAATAATGCAAACAGCTGCAGGAGCCGTCCATCAGCCCGCCCTCAGGTCACATGACCCTGCCAACGTCTTCAGGTGACGTTCCATCGTCATCGTCCGGCTTCTCATCCAGGGGAGAAAGTTTCGGGTGCTGGGCAGATACACCCAGGACAGGGTGCCAATCTATCCATCACTGGACACATACACAGTATATGGGGCAATTTAGAGCAGCCAATTGACCTTGAATCCATGTTTTTGGACTGTGGGAGGAGACCGGAGAACCCGGAGGAAACCCACGAGCACACGGGGAGGCCATGGAAACTCCAGCCAGATGGGGATTCGAACCGGGAATCCCCAGCGCTGAGAGGAGAACATGCTAAACCACTAAGCCGCCGTGCCACTTAATTACTATATTAATTAAGTTTCTTTAATTCTGTTCGTACCGCAGACTACAGGCACGTGGCTACATTCAGTTCTTTAGTTGGCTTAGTGGTTTGGCATGTTCTCCTCGCAGCGCTAGGGATTCCCGGTTCGAATCCCCATCTGGGTGGAGTTTCCATGCTCTCCCTGTGTCCGTGTGGGGTTCCTCTGGGTTCTCTGGTTTCCTCCCACAGTCCAAAAACATGGATTAAGTCAATTGAGTTCTCCAAATTGCCCCATATAGAGTGTGTGTGTGTGAGTGAGTGTGTGCCCAGCGATAGATTGGCGCCCTGTCCCTGGGTCTATCTGCCCAGCGCCCGAAACGTTCACCCCTGGATGGGCATGGGGAACCCTTCCCCCTGCCCTTCCACGACCCTAATAGAGGATAAAAGCGGAAGATAATGAATGAATATATATAATGGGTGCTGGGGCCTATCCCTGCTTACACACACAATAGGAATAGAGATAGGGAAGGAGAGAGAGAGTACTATATGGCAGTACTGGGCAGTACACGACCCAGTTGTAGTTCAAAGGTTACATAGGGTTCTTGTCCTGATTAGGGTTCTAGCGGGTGCTTGGGCCTATCCCGGCTCATGTTCCCGTACGGGCTGACCCATCCCTCGGTCAGTGTATCACACTCTCCCCGGGTTCTGGTTCATAAAGTCGTGGCGAGCTCTTCAGAATATGAGAAGGCGGCGTTCTTTACGACGCCGCTGAATCGTTTACGATGCGAGTTAAAGCGTAATGACGGGATTCATCACGCAGACGCCCCACTTTCATTACAGTCACATCACAGGACGGGCCCCGCCGTCATCAATCACAGGGGCCTCACGATGAAAACCCCACACAGGCTGCCGGCGCCACCGGGAGGCCGACTCGAGAACTGCTCTCGCTCAGCCGAGTTCTTTAATAAACGTGGTCTGTGATCCGAGCAGACGGTGCTCGTGTTAGCCGGCAGTGGAGAACAAGAGCTCCACCTGGTGTCCACAGTGTTCCGTCTTTTGCTCCTGTGTTCGCGGGGTTGACGTGTGGTCGTCGCTGGGTCATAGTGGGGTTGTCGCGTAGTTGTCGTGGTTGTCATGGGGTTGTCATGTGGTTTTCGTGGTTGTCATGTGGTTGTCGTGGTTGTCTTGGGGTTGTCATGTGGTTTTCGTGGTTGTCATGTGGTTGTCGTGGTTGTCTTGGGGTTGTCATGTGGTTGTCGCGTGGTTGTTGTTTGGTTGTCGTGTGGTTGTCATGTTATCGACATGGGGTCGTCGCGTGGTCATCATGTGGTTGTCATGGGGTTGTTGCGTGGTTGTCATGGGGTTGTCACGTGGTTGTCATGGGGTCATCGCGTGGTTGTCATGGGGTCATCGCGTGGTCGTCGCATGGTTTTCTCATGGTTGTCTCATGGTCGTCGCTTGGTCGTCGCGTGGTTGTCTCATGGTTGTCGCGTGGTTGTCTCATGGTTGTCTCATGGTCATCGCGTGGTTGTCTCATGGTTGTCTCATGGTCGTCGCTCGGTCGTCGTGTGGTTGTCTTATGGTCGTCGCGTGGTTGTC